>JANJEY010000002.1:12531144-12544688 GCA_024703695.1 Erythroxylum cataractarum | reverse complement strand
TCTAGGTATTAATGCAGCTTTGAAAAAGAATCTATACAAGTTCTAGAGGCTAACCAAGCTAGGTAGAAATCACACAAAGCTGGATCTGATAAAAGCAAGGTCCTTGAGTTGTCCCAGGGTTCTTGAAGAAGGATAGGTTTGTAAAAAAGTAACAAAGTTTACATGTAGAAGAGGATTACAAATTCGTCGATTAAATAAAAATAGGTATCAGTCGGTTTTACATATTCTTTAAAATCGAAGAATACATATTGCTGTGGAATGCGTATTATGTGTTTGTTTTAAACCAAATATAGGCTTAATAATTACTGAGGAATACGTTAGGAATAGAATTCTTATTCCCTCGTACCAAACAAGCCGTTATAGTTAATTACGTTCAAATAATTGGTTAAATTTTAATAAATAAAATATTTAATAATTTAAAACTTCAAAAATTTACAATTATCCTTGTATTAATTAGAATTTGGCAGTTTATTTTTTATGCGCATGCTGACGTGGATAAGCACAATTGTACATCAACCAAGCTAATACACAAATTAATAAAGTTTAACTTTTTAAGTTATAATTACAATCATTGTAAATTTATAATATTTGATTGAAATTTTTATATTTTTAATTAGTTTATAAATAATAAAATTGAAACAAATTTTAAATTTAAATATAATTTAAAAATAAAGCTCAATCAATTTACTCTCCTTTTACCTCTTCAATTCATTAATTTTATGGTTTGAACTCAACCAACATCCTATACTCAGCTATAGCATCGCTAAGGCTATATTTGGTTGGACGTAAGGTTTTTAATTGAATGTAATGATTTATAATTAAATGAAATATAAATGTACATAATATTAGAAAACTGTTATTTGGGAGGGATGGAAAAGTTTATAATATAATATAGTAAAATATTGTTTGTTTATAATGCAATATAGTAAAAAGTTTATTATTATTTTACATTTCATCATAAACCTCCCAGATCGGAGGTTTTTTTATTTTATTTTTACCGTTTATGATTAAATGAGATGTAATATGAAACTCTCTTCTATCCCATTTCATTCAATTCCATTATACCATCTTCTCAAATAATAATATTTCATTCCATTAATAAACTTTAACCAAATAGAGCCTAAGGAGAGTATTTAATATTCAATAAAAATATATTTGTTTTAAGTTTTTACTTTTGGTTTTATTTTTATTTCTTCCAATTTTTATAACACGTTTCATTATTTTTTATTTTTTCCTTTTGTCATTAAATACATATTATTTATTTATTTAATATTAATCAATAATTTAATATTTATTACTAGTTTAAATTTTAAAATATAAAATTAATATTTGATAACTATTTAATAAATATATTCTAAAATTTAATAATCTTTATATAGTACATAATTTCATTTATAATTTAAATATGTATTAATAAGTGGTATTAATTTAAAAATAAAAATTTACTTACTTAGTTATTTATTTAAATAAAATATAATAAAATTTAGTAATAAATGTAATATATCAAATTTAAAAGTAGATTATTTAATTAATTTATATAATATTTATTTAGTATTTATTTATTACCATTAATAAAATATAACTAAATTAATATTAAAGTTTGAATATTTTTATTTTTATTGAAATACAATATAAACTAGAACTAAAATTACATTAAAATAGAAGTAAACAAAAAAAGATAATTAAAGTATTTAATTATTTAAATAAGGTGCTCATACCAATTTACTTAATAATTTAATTAATTCATTGTTTAAATGATAAGCGGTCAAATCTATATTACACTCTCTATTTTCTAAGTAAGTTTTTTTTATGAAAGATATTTTTTTTAGGTTTGTACGGATTCAAGAGTCTAATCCCAAATGCGAAAACTAGCGTATAAATGAGATTTGCCACTTAAAAGAGTAAAAAATGTCATTAGTTTGCTATTGACAAATGATATTATTATTTAAAATTAACGTACATCTGCAATTCAAAATAATCAATCTAAAATTTAAATTATCTTTTATTAACCTCCATTATGAAATTGGCTTTAAAAATACGTTTGAGATTCTCTGTCTCATTTATTGTGTACTAATCTTGTCCTTTTCAATCTCAACCTTTCACTTATATGAGGCCTATATAATTAAAATGTTAAAATTAAACGAGACAAAATTAGTACACAATAAATAGAACAGATAATCAAGTCTTAAAAAAATGACAGAGCATCCACATTTGAAGTCTTTGAAAACACGTGCCAGTTAGAAAATATCAAGTAAGCCCAAGACTTGAGTCATTATGTCGGGTCAATCAGAAAACGGATCGGTTCTACTAAGACCCACCTCTTTTTACCCTTTGCCCCTGCTCAATTTTTTTTTCTCGGGAAAAGAAAACGCAGGAAAATTGAAACAGAGAGAAGTTTCACCTTTTAATTATCCAATTAAACCCATCAAAACTGTTTCGGCCTCCCGCCCAGCTCTACGCCTCGCACGCTTCTATCCGAGGGATGCCTCAATACACCAAACTATCATCTCGTCCTCTACTCCATTAGGGTTTTCGTTCTCTGACTCTCTGATTGTCGAATTCTCGATTAGTGTGACCTGGAATTGTGAGCCTTTTTAATGGACGAAAGCAGTGCCGGTGACGGAAGCGGCACCGGAGGTGAGCCATCATCGTCTACTAGGTTAATGCCGTCGTACGTGAAAGTAGGTGACCGGCAAATATTCACCGTGGAGCTTCGACCCGGAGAGACGACGTTTGTGTCTTGGAAGAAGCTCATCAAAGATGCTAATAAGGTCAGTAGTGGATCCGTACACGCCCCGGACCCACCTCCCGTCAACGCCCACCCCAACCTTGAGTCTCGCATCGCCCCTGTAAGCCTCTCTAATCTGACACTATGCATATTTGTCTTAGCCAGAGCATGTGCCTTTGTTTGACTTAATTGTGGAATGAGTTATGATTTCGTCGAGAAATTTGTTAGTTGAATTGTTCCTGAAAGACGTTACTGCTGTTGTTTGACGTTGAATTGGACGGCACTTATGAATTAGCAAGTTGTTTTTTTTTACTGCTTATTAAATGTAGGAACTTGAGGGGATTTTGCCGGAAGCTGGGAAAAATTTATATTGATCCAGTTTAGTTTTGTCCAGTATAGAATGATTAATTGTGCTTGACATTCTTTAGGGACAGTTGGCTGAAAAAGAAGCTAAGGATGCACCTCCTCCAAATCGTTTCAGTGCTGTGATTGAGAAGATTGAACGACTTTATGGGGTATGTTTATTGTTTTGCTTGACATTGTATCCTTTTTTGTCTCGATGTGCATTATGCATTCATGTATAAGTTGGACATGAATATGAGAAATATGATAGCTTAACGTGTTCTATTTCTAGGCTAAGGATAGTAGTGACGAGGAAGATCTAAAGGATATTCCAGATGATGACCAGTATGATACAGAAGACTCTTTCATCGATGATGCCGAGCTGGTTGGTAATCTTATTTGTTTGTTTCTTCTTTTGGAGTTGCTTGTTCGATGGAAATCCTTTCATGTAAATTGAAATAGTGAATTTGGATGTTGAAGTGGTTTTATTTTGTTCATCAAATTAATGTTTTCTGCAGGATGAATATTTTGAAGTTGATAATTCAGCAATAAAACATGATGGGTTCTTCGTTAATCGGGGAAAGCTTGAACGCATGTGAGTTTTCTTTCACCCTTTTCTGTTGATCACAGATTCATAACATGCTTTATCACATTGTCACTGGATGGTCATTGGTTAGCCCTTGGACTTGTACCAATAGAATGACATCGTCTTTCTAGGGTTTTAGTTTTTCAGTCATGCTCTCTATATACTCTATTGAGATAGAGTGACATTCAAATGCTTGAGAAAAAACTTCGCTGCAGTCACTTTTCATCGTAAACACTATAACTGAAAGATTGGTGTATTTGCTGCCACAGACATACAATAGCATTAGAGATCTGTGTTTTCCATATGAACAAAGAACAAAGAATCTTTGTGCATCGAATGTACAACTGCATCTTCTTGATTTTGTTATCCATTGGTTCACAAATTTACAAGCTGTGGATTTCAACATAGTATTGATGGAATTGTGTCTCAACCATCTAAATTTTTCCGTTAGTGAACAAAACCCGGACTATCTCATATGAGACCTCATTGACTGCCTAATTCGGTACAAAACTAGATTTAGTAATAATTAAGCTGAGCAGATTAAGTTTCCATGTTGCTATTTTTTATATTTAACAATATTCTTGAAGTTAGCTGTTCTATGTGTAAGGGCAAGTGATGTTCTATTTCTATTTTCATCTGTGGGACTTCAAGATAGTAATCAACAACATGTCATCTTTGGATTTAGTGTATGTAAATGTTGTTCATGCAACTTATACTTTTTTTTTTCACTGCTGGACTTGTATATGTTTGTTATCGTTAGAGTTTAATATCCAATTTATATCATGGTGTTTATTCTGCTTCCTTAGTGAATGAAGCCATACTTCTGATTTAATTTCAGCAAGAACTCATTATTTTAGGCGGTTGCATTTTTTTGTTTGTTTTTGTTTCCTGTATAATCTTCTTTTTTCTTTTTTGCAAGAAGTGAACCTAATGTTGTTCCTACTCACCAACCAAAGAAGAGGCGAAGGAAAGATATGGTAAAGGCTGCTGGCGAGAATGACGACGGTCAAATGTTATCGAATAAGCAGGCCAAGCTGGGCAAGATTGCAGCTGGTAAGCCAGCATCAACCCCTGGAAAGAGTGCAACTATTCTATCTCAAAATGTGGTTGTCACCAGTGAACATCATGAGGATATGAAATATCAGGGTCCATCAAGTGCACCTGGAATTTCTTCTAAAAAGAAATCTGTTGATGCTAAAATGAGTCCATCTTCAATTATGAAAGCTTCAAATGGTGATGGTTCTATATCCCTGGCAGAAGTAAAGGAAATTGAAAAGTCAAAAGCAGGAGGCCTCCAAGTAAAGAACCACACTGACAAGTCAAAAGATGCAAGTGAATTTCCTGATTCTTCGTATCATTCATGTCTTGAGAAAATTGATCATGAGCAATTAATGTCATCATCTGCAAGACCTGTAAATTTTGATGAACTTGAACCGTCGATACGTTCAAAAGAGAAAAATGGCATCCGAGAATTGCCTGACCTTAATCTTCCTGACAGCAGGATTTCCATGCAGACCACAGTAAGCATTATTTTGCTTACGTATAGGCCATTTAAGAACATATTTTTCAACACAAAAGTCACTTTTCAGATTTATTTGTGTGATTAATATTTTAAAAGATCTGTTGCTACTGTGGGGGAGGAATATGATACTAGGTTTCGATCTTTGGCTCATTTCATTGGACACACTGTTTCTAATGTGGTAAAAGAAGACCCTAGTCTGCCTGTATGAGCAGCAAAACTTTTCTTTGTGAACCACACATACAGAATGTCCAGGCACCAGGAGTTCTTAATTTTTGATTCAGAAATCACTTTGAGTTGCGCTACAGCAGATATGAAACTTTTAGAAGCCTGATTTGGATATAAATCACGTCAAGTTCATGTGGAATTATCCTCATGTTATGTCAAACATTTACTGAAATGGGTGTTTATCCCCTGCTTTAGTTATGCATCTGAAATACACTATTATACATAATATGCTGTCAATTGCACAGTTGATTTTGATACATTTGGTTATAAGTTTCCTATTATGCAAATAGTAGCTTTTGTTTCTGGTCTTATTCCTCTATCATTGTAATGTTGATTCTGGAAGCAATATTTTGCAGAAGAATTCTCACATCCACAAACGAGATGGTTCTTTTGTTAGGCCCAAGAGTTCAATGCTTGAAAAGTCTATTAGGGAGTTAGAGAAGATGGTTGCTGAGTGTAAGCTAGAAATTCTTTCACCTTCATTCCTCCTAATTTGAACGTGGAAAAGTTCCATGCACGTTGAAATTTTTGTTCTTTTAACAAACATGGCAGCAAGGATACATGGAATGGAAAACCAAGAAGCTGATACTTCCTCTCAGGCAATTAAGAGGAGATTGCCCAGAGAAGTAAAGCTGAAGCTTGCTAAAGTTGCGAGACTAGCGGTTTGTTACATTTATATATTTGGTGTAGCTGTACCTGAAATGTGTATGCAAAATGTAAGAGTTTTGTTTTCTAACGGTTCAGCAGGCAAGCCAAGGGAAAATATCAAAGGAGTTAATCAATCGCCTTATGAACAGCCTTGGTCACTTAATACAGCTTAGAACGCTGAAGGTATCATTTTTCATTGACAGTGGAGATATGGGACTTGGATGCCGTTGCTTTTGCTTTCCCTAGTTAATTTCATGTCAATTATTATGTGATGATGCTTCATTTTCTTCTTACACAAAATTTTTAACATTGGCCATTCTTTTGAGTCTTTTGGATAACACATTAGGCTTACAATTTTGAACCATTTCCAATGGGATCTTCTTGTAATAAGTCCCCTGAATTTGGTCATTCTATAATAAGTTTGAACATATCAGGTATATAATCAATAACGGTTTGTGTGGTTAACAGTTTGATAGCTGGGTGGTTTTTTTATATAACTATAATTGATAAGGCTTACAGATCTGTGTTTTGACTATTCAACTAGGCCACTTCCTTCGTGAACATTTTGAAGTGATAGTGTTGGTCCACTGTGCCCTTTTGTTACTCTTGAGAATTTTTATGGTCTTAACAAAACGTAGAAAATGCTTTGTTTCTTCCTTTTCTTCGAACTTTGAGCCTTTTCTTTCTAGGACAAGTAATACTGATTCAGTCTATGTTTAAGTTTGCAAAATTAAGCTATGCTTATGCCATTAATTGTTAAATTACTATGAATTACGGTTATTAGTTTTTTTTTTCCATTTCCATAATTTTTATACTTAATTGCAAGTGGATGTAAGTGGAAGATGCTCACATGGCTGCTTTTTTAAAGTTCTTAACATTAACATGACATAATCTACTGTTGTGGCAGAGAAACCTGAAAGTCATGATTAGCATGGGATTGTCGGCAAAGCAGGAAAAAGATGATAGGTTTCGACAGATTAAGAAGGAAGTTGCTGAGATAGTTAAGACTCGTGTCCCCAATTTGGAGTCCAAGGTTTGCTTCTGGAATTCTATTTCTGTTTTTGTTTGACACCTTTAGTACCACTCTTTTTCTCCTTGTGGAGTGGATTTGAAGTCATTGATTGGTAGGGCCTTCCTTTTGCCTAGGGATTTTTTATTACAAAGTTTTTTTCCCAGTCAATTGGTTAGGTTAAATCACTGTCCCACCTCTTTCATTGCTAGTTCTCCCCTCTTTTCTATTTGGTGCGTACTAGGTTGAAAGCTGTTTTTCTCTCAATCTCAGTCTGTGAGTCCTATGTATTTTTGTTACGTGATGATTTATAGCACTCCAGATTGGTTATTTTCTACAATAGCACATAAATGAATTCATTTCTTTTCAAAACATAGAATATGAGTCCATGATCACATATTTGATACATCTCAGTAGAAAAATTGAAGTATAGGTGTTCCGGGTTGGTGCAATATATCAGATCGACTGTGGAAGTCTACATTTTCACAGCGCAAATGTTAAATTCAGTATTGCATATCTCAGGCATTTGAGCAGCAAGCTAGAGCATCTGTTGGCTCTCAGGGAAATGGTGCTGAAGAAAAAGGAGCTCTCAAAAAGAAGTTTAGCATGGATGCAGTGTTGGAGGACAAAATCTGTGATCTATATGATCTCTTTGTTGATGTACAGCTTGAAATGCCCTTTCTGAAGTTTTTTTTTTTTTCTCTTGTTCATTTTGCCCCTATATGATGGCGTTATTTGTTCCTGCCTTTTGTGATTCTAGGGACTGGATGAAGATGCAGGTCCACAAGTCAGGAAGTTGTATGTCGAGGTTGTTCTTTATAACCATATACTTATTGCTTCTTGTTTAATTGAATTAAATGGCTATCTTGCTGCTATGAAATTTCTGTAAATAATGGATGTATTGTTTGCTAGCTTTAACATATGGTCTAGCCATTTGTTTTTCTTTTCTTTTACCTCCCTTTCAACTACCCTGGTTCCATTTGAATAAATATTTTGGATTCTAGGTTTTGTCTTGATACCTTGTGTTAAATTGGTTGTTTCATTTCCAACTTGCCTAATATGCTTTTGTAACTTGAATTACATCCATGATTCAGCTTGCAGAATTGTGGCCAAGTGGTTTCATGGACAATCATGGGATCAAACGTGCAATTTGTAGGGCGAAAGAGAGACGCAGGGCCATTTATAGCAGACATAAGGTAAATATGTGTGTACAAAATTCTTATTTTGGGCCTTTTGTTCTCATCACTACCTTAGTGGCCATGCATCTCCTACTTTCTTCAGGGATCTTGCATTACAGGGACTTAACGTGCTACTCTATTCTGTTTTGATATATGATTATAGGATCAAGATAAAATCAATAGGAAAAAGATGACGGTGCCTAAAACAGAGGATGCTGTTCGAGGTGATGCAGGTTCAGTTGTACAGCCACAATACTCAAAAGAGAGGTTGACTACTGATACGGGAGGTCCCATTTTGGCTTTAGCTAGCAAACCTTCTACAAATTCAAATACGTCAGCTGTTTGGTTGCCGAGTTCATCAGCGAATGCTCCTAACACGGAAAAACCTAGACTGGAGAAACCAAAAGCAAGTTTAAATAATAATTCCATGGATGAGGGGAAGATGGTAGGCAATGGTGCTTTGACGAAGAAAAAGTTTAAGAGGAAGCCAGAACAGGAATTAGATGAAAGTCTTCTGGAGAGGGTGCAACCTCAATCCAGTGAAGAAAGACAAAAAGCCCCAACGAAGCAGCCTTCAGGGGTTACCCAAAAGTTAAACCTTCAGTTGGCTGCAACAACGCCTGCACCTGAACCTGCACCTGCACCTTCAAGCTTCCAGCAATCTTAGTATAATTCAAGTAGATGAAAGTTTAAATCACGATAGTAATTTTATGTAACACAGGGGTCTCTGTTTTGCTTTTATTTCATCTTAATTTTAGGAAGGGGTTCATTCTTTTTTCTTCTGACTAGCTGATTGAATGCTGCTATTTTTGTAATTAAATGTGGTCGCATGCATGGTTTATCTGTGGAATTTAAATAAGAGAGCAACGTAATGCTAATGCAACATTAACCTATTGTATTACAGCCTTTTGTTGTTGTTATTACTTGTTCGTAACTTTTGTTGTTTGAAAGAAGACTAACGTCCAAAAAAAATTCTATGACTTTAATACCATATTTTATCGTATAAATTACGGTCATTTATTTATATAATTTTTTTATTTATTTATGTAAAATTGACGTGAGACTCATAAAATATCGGCTGAAATTTATAGAATAAAATAAAATATTATAAAATTAAACAGATCACTCGTATTTTTGCATTATTATAATATATGAAATGGATTTTTAAAATATGAACGGCGTCGTAGCAAACATTTCCCTCCATTTTGAAATTTTGCTTTTTCTTGGCTCTTCTTTTCTGATCCTATCGTCTTCTTCATCTTTCATTTCCTTTTTCTCTCCGTCTTCAGCTCTCTTAGCTTCTCTCTTCGATCTCTGTTATGAATGCGGTCAGATGTTTCGGAGGAGCTATCACGAAGAAACGGAGGAACGTAAGAAATCTTATTTTATGTTTCTGTCTCTTGCATCTCTTGTTCTCTGTTGTTGATCGTTTGTATCATCTAAAGAAGCGATGGTGGATAAAGTTGGGAGGGGACTGCAAAAGAACGTTTAAGCCAAACGCTGTACTCAGGAGTTATTCAAATTCTTTGGAATTGTTAATGTATGTAATCCAGCTGGAAATAATATATTTAAGGCTTCATTTTAAGCTTAATTATAGGTTTAAGTTTAAGCTAAAGTTTTTTTTTTCTTAAATAGGATGTTAGCCTTGTGTATAAATAGGCCTCTTTATATTCAATACAAGATGTAATATTACATATACAATTTCTCTCAATTCTCTCAACATGTTAGTAAAGTCATAGAATTTTTTTTGGACGTTAGTCTCAATTCTCTCAGCCTTTTGTTGTTGTTGTTGTGGATCAGGTCAGGGAGTGAGTGGCTTTCCTCTTAATTTTCCTTGTGGGCGTAATTAAGGTTGGCGAGGGCAGGCCTGGTTGGGTCCGGTCATGTCCAGTCCATTCTAATCTTGGGGTTGCTAAACTTATGTGCGTGCATTGTATTATAATATAAATTTATAATACTCTTTCCCGCGTTCTACATCCGTTATTATTATTATTATTATATTTAAGAAACCCTAAATTGAAAAAGACTGTCTCTGGACTCTGGAGGTTAAAGAAACGCCAAGTGATTGAAGAAGCTTGATTCAGAGTACAAATGGCGAAGACATTCAAGGGAGCAAACGTGTTCATGTCTCGGAACCTGGTCCCTCCGGAGGTATTCGACGCCGTTCTGGATGCTCTCAAGCTCAACGGCGCTAATGTCTTCCTCTGCTGCGATCCTTCTCGTAATGGCCCCAACGATTTCCATATTATTTCCTCTCCAGATCATGTCTGTTCTTTTCCTACTCTCTCTCATGCCTCCCTCTTCTCCTTTTCTTTTCTTTTCTTTTCTTGCTTGTTTGGCTTATTATTTTTAAGGTTTTCTTTCAGGAGAAGTTCGAGGACTTGAGGTCCAAGGCCTGCAACTTACTCGGTACGATTTATGTCTATGCATAATTTCATATTCTTCCATTTAAAGAAGAAGTAAATGACTATAAAGCAGACTGTTTCGGTCAGTGTTCCAGCAACTTGATTTATCATTTTAATTTTGTATTTTAGAGCTGTCTATCATTTTGTAGGTCCTCAGTGTGTGCTTTCCTGTGCTAAAGAACGTAGACCATTTCCTAAACAAGGCTTCACTTGTTGTCTTGCTATGGATGGTGTTAAAGTACTTGCTTCTGGCTTTGACATGGATGAGAAGGTGTGCTATAAAGAAGCTGCTGGAGGAATTTTCTTCACATCTGACCCGCATCAAATCTTTTTGTTCCACTCTAAGCTGTTGATGGATACTTTTAGCTCCTACTGTTGTTTAATCCATTTTTTCATTTCTTTCCTGTCCGTTATAATTTTGGAACCTGTGAGATTATGCAAAGTGGCATTCACATTTTGCAACAGAAAGGAGAGTCTGCTTGCAATATTCCTAATTTGGTTATAATGATGTTGCAGGTTAAGATAGAAAAGTTGGTGACAGCGATGGGGGGAATTTTGATTACTAATGCATCATTGGATGTTGGTTTTGTTGTTGTGAAGAATGTTTTAGCTGCAAAGTACAAGGTATTCCATTCTAGTCTCTATGTCCACACTTTTTTTTCCCGTTTGATCCGCCTTAGTCATAATCGTCCTTTATCCCTTTGTCATCCTTTTTGCACATGTTTGATATTCTTCTAAGTTTGCTTGGAATAATGTTAAGGCTTAGAAGCTTTGAAGATAAATCGGTACGCCTTATTTAACTTACTTATACAAGTGTGCTGTTGCCATTTCAGACTGTTGGATCTAGCCTTGGTTTTAGTAACAGAATTGAAGTCAAATAATGTTTATGTATGATTTAGTAGTTACAAGAAATTCATTTATGTATCACTGGAAACGATATTTGTGCTTCATTTCTATCATTTTTATCCATTGCAAGTGTTGTAAGTTGTTGGCAAGTCATAGGGCATCTTTAGTTATGGGCCTCCCATATTGTGAACACTTATGTTTGTAACAGGCCTTGGTTGACAACTCACTTAGGAGTACAAGTTCTAATTTCTGTACCAAATATATCTAGGAAGT
This sequence comes from Erythroxylum cataractarum, assembly GCA_024703695.1. NCBI lineage: Eukaryota > Viridiplantae > Streptophyta > Magnoliopsida > Malpighiales > Erythroxylaceae > Erythroxylum > Erythroxylum cataractarum. The sequence goes on along the minus strand of JANJEY010000002.1, from coordinate 12,532,926 downwards.
CTTCATCTATTGTTTAACATGGGCCAATTGATTGATGAATAGAGAGTTAATTTTTCGATTACCTTGCAGTGGGCTTCAAACATTCTGAAGAAACCAATTGTTACTGTTAATTGGTTATATCAATGCTGGAGTGAGCATCGTGTTGTCTCCCAAGAGCCGTATAAAGTTCTTCCATTTTCTGGATTAGTTATATCTGTTACCGGAATTCCAGCAGGTTATGATGTAAGCTATCTGTTAGTTCTTTTACTTCTAATGGACTCCATCCATGTCTAATGCAGCTTTCTTTATTTTTCTCAGATGAGCGGAAAGAGGTTGAAAAACTTATCATACAAAATGGTGGAAAATATTCTCGTGATCTTTATAAGAGTTGCACACATTTGATTTGCGATATATCCTTTCCATTGTTGTCTGAGGAAAAAAATTGCTTATTGAGGTTTAAACTTGGAGTTTCTTTCTCAATCTCAATATATTACTTTACTTGTCTTTCTTCCTCCTCTATTAAGAACATCTGCTCAGCTAAACTTTTGATTTTAGTTTTTTCCCCCATGATGATACGTTGAACCAATCTCTTTTCCATTTACTTGCAATGCTTTGCTAGTCATCTTCCAGATGTTTTTTTTTTCCTTCCTTCTAGTACCTTAGACTGTCTTGTAATATTTTTTTTATCACATGCAGGTGAGTAATTGGTTTCTGGATGATTTTCATATTTTATGAACTTGGAATTATGATCCTCTCCAGACTTTAATTTTTTTTTGTTTTTTTTTTCAGTAAACAGTTGTGTATGGTTATTACGATTGCTTCGATAAGTATGTTCCTCTTCTCAGGGAATTGTTGAACAATGACATGTCCCTTATAAGCTGTGAACAGTACTAGTCTTTGTAACACCAGCTACAGCTGTTGCATGCATAATTTATGTGGCAAGTAGTAGAAGTGCTTTTGATATTTCCACTTTTTGCATGCCTAGGGAAGCAGATGGGATCTTCCAGATCACTTCCATCTACAAATTCTCATCAAATAGACTTTTTGTAGTGTCCTAAAAAGCTGTACTTATCCAAAGTGCTCTTCTTTCCTAGACCCCCTTTACTTAAAAGGATTTCTTCTCAAACACTGACAGAGATTGAGCTTTTAATCAACAATTTATGCATTTGTTTCCTTGACTGCTCATAAGCTCCTAAAGGTGATAAATACAAGGTTGCTGTAAGATGGGGTCACATTAATATTGTAAGTAGGAAATGGTTTGATCAGTCTGTTGCCAGAAAAGGTAGAGTTTTATGTTTATTTTTATATCTGATCTACATTTCCTCTATCGTTTTGACCATAGTTATATTTCTGTTTGACTTTGATTTTATTTCTTATGAATAGCATGCCTTAATGAAGAGTCCTATCGGGTTCAGGGTAATTCAGTGTCATTAAATAGAACTACGAGAGATTCCTCAATGGCACAGCATAGCCAAGACAAATCTATCGGAAACACAACACATGTGTCATCCTCAATGGCTGTAGAATCAAATTTGCCAGCATTTGCTCATGTTGGGTCTTCAGATCCAGAGTTAGAAGCTACACTCTCACAAAACATGTCCTCCATGTTTTCGGATCCTTCTCTGTTTGTCAAAGAGGAAGATACAGAATCTCCTGCTGTGCAAGCTGCAGATGAAACCAATCTTAATGGTTGTGTTGCTGATGATTCTCAATCAGAAGATGGTGGTTGAGCATTTATGGCATTTATTGGGTTAGATTGAGTAGTTAGGGTGTTAAATGTTGAGGTTAAAGAGCATTAATGGC
>JANJEY010000002.1:12519240-12531044 GCA_024703695.1 Erythroxylum cataractarum | reverse complement strand
GATGAAACCAATCTTAATGGTTGTGTTGCTGATGATTCTCAATCAGAAGATGGTGATATGTACTTGTCTGATTGTCGAATATCACTTGTGGGTTTTGAAGCTTCTGCATTGCGTAAACTAGTTAATATGGTACGCGAAGGTGGGGGTTCACGTTATATTTCTTCTAGTGATAGATTAACTCACATTGTAGTTGGAGCTCCATCAGAGGCGTAAGTGTTTAACAAAATTAGATCTGTCTCTATTTCCCTCTGCATGTGTTTTTGTGTATGCCGTAACATCTTTCTCCCTGAGCAGAGAGAAAAGAGAACTTAGATTGCTTGCAGCTTCTGGTGTTATTCATGTGGTTAGAACCACTTGGCTTGAAGATTGTCATTGTAGGAAGAAAGAAATGCCTGTTCTTCAGCAGCATCTTGCATATAATTTACTTCTTCCCAAAGGTCTCTTAACTGCTTTAAAATGGCTATTAGCTGCCTTTTGTATTTTTGTTTCATTGGATTGAATTGAGAGCAATTGGACTTTTCACACTTTCTGCACGCACCTTTTCTTTGTCAATAACCTCTTATCCATAATATATAGATCCTGTTACCAACAACAAAGGAGCAATGGTAGGCATGGCTTCTATGAATCTGGGTAAAATTCCTCGCAATAATCCAGATATTCACTCTGATCAATTGGTGGGAAGTACAAACACTTGCTACGGAATTCCATCCTCTTTGGGGAAAAACAGAGTGGATAAAACGGAAATTGGCATGGATGAGAGCATTGCTGTGACAGAAACTGGGAAGCAGTCCCAGCAACATCTATTTTCTGTTGTGGATGATCCAAAGAAGAGCAGAACAACTATACAGCATGATTCTAGAGATCATGGTATTCCAAATAGAGAGTCAGACTCTCTTTTCAAGGGGAAAAGATTTTGCTTTTCAAAATCCTTTCCTGAAGATAGGGTAAGTTGCTGAAATTCACGTTGCTATACTGCCAAACTCAATTTTAGTGATAGACATGTTGATATGGATTGTTTTCGCGTACTTTAAAATTCAATTTTGGCAGCAGATTATGATTTTTCTTCAGTTGGAATATTGGTTTCACTGTGTCCTGATTCAAATTGAATAATGATACAGGTTATAAGTTTCCAAATATTAAATAGATTATTTAACAATATAATTAACCTGTGGTTTTTGTTCACTTCTTTGGCAGAAATCTGAAATATTTGAATGGATCACTGAAGGCGGAGGGGAGGTGGTCAACGATGATCTGTTACAGAATGTGCATTTCATGGTTGAGTGCCATGGTGTAATAGTTAGGTCTGCAGATAGCCACCAAACTACTTGTGTATCCAGCCATTGGATCCGCTCTTGCTTGGAGGTACATGAGGCTAGGTCGTATTAGTTTTTAATAGTTATGTTTTCCCCTTATTTTTGATACAATTGGCATATCAAACTTAAGTCATGGAGATTTATATACTGCTGTCTAAGTGAGGATAAACCATCTTTGCTTGTGAGGCTGATTATTGTGCTGAAATTCAGTAATCAAAGACAGAAATGGGATATGGCCATTTTGACAATTTGTAAATGACTGTGCCTATGACCGTCCTTATTTTCTTAAACTACATGTCCTCGGAGTTTGCTTTGTACCTTAGTCACTTGTGTGCTTGATGATACCCATTAGAATCAATGAATGATGTGAGCTGCAACTTAAGTTTCAGAAAGCACTAGCGATTGTCATTAGGTATTTGGTAATCCATTGTTTTGATCTACTCTTATTTGTTAGCTTTAGTGGAAAAGCTACTAAACATTGAATAATCCCTTTCACTAACGGTTTTTGATCATCCTGTTGCCATTGCAGGCAGAATGCTTGCTTGATGTTGGTAGTCATATTATATATTCCCCACTCCCCTGTTGGGTTCCTTTGCCTGGTTTTGAAAATTTTAGGTTTTGCATCTCACAATATGAGGAGAAAGATAGGTCACTGTTAAGAAACTTGTGCTTTGTTCTTGGAGCCAAATTTGTTGAGAAATTGACCAGAAAGGTCACTCATCTGTTATGCAAGTTCATGAAGGGACCAAAGTATGAAGCTGCTTGCAAATGGGGCATATGCTCAATTACTTGTGAGTGGATTTATGAGTGTGTTAGGCAGGTACATCTCTCTCTCTCTCTCTCTCTCTCTTCACTCCCTCTGCACTCTCTCACTCATTATTGCATTTGCAGAATAAAGTTGTTGCAATAAATTCATTTTGCCCAAAAGAAGCAACTTCTCAGGACCAAGAGTCGGGGTTGTGCCCTGTGAGCCAGTTTCCTACTCAATCTGGTGGAATGATAAATGGAGAGAGTACATCTCAACTTATGAGTCAGTCGCAAGATATAAGAAAAACATCTGGTCAAATAGGCAGTGGTAGAGGTGTCTGCGTGAGGCAAGAACTCCAGCAATCTACAGATGCGACAAAAAGGGCAAGGCTTTCTGCAGAGAGGACATCTCAACTTGTGAGTCAGTCGCAAGACATAAGCAAAATATCTGGTCAAATAGGCAGTAGTAGAGGCGTCTGCGTGAGGCAAGAACTCCAGCAATCTATAGATACGTCTAAAAGGGCAAGGCTTTCTGGAGAGAGTACATCTCGACTTGTGAGTCAGTCACAAGATATAAGAAAAGCATCTGGTCAAATAGGCAGTAGTAGAGGTGTCCACATCAGGCAAGAACTCCAGCAATCTATAGATACCACTCAAAGGGCAAGGCTTTCTGAAGATGATCTGAAGGCAAAGCTTTCTTCTGGAGATGATTTAACTGAGCCTATATGCAATGCTGGCGATTGCAATCCAAGAGATAACGGTGAACCTTCCTTTAGTGTTCCTGACGTGGCAGCTGCTATTGAGGATTTGCTGGAGCAGACTAGCAAGGTAGAAATTTTATTGTTATTTAACTCATCTTTCAATCATCCTTTTTCTTTTTGTAATTTCCTATGTTTCTTGTCAGATTCATGATCAGAAGTCACCAGGGAGAACTGGATGTGATAAAATTGTATCCTTGTATTTAGTATTTTATTATTTTTTCTGATAGTGCTTTGCTTCTGGTCAAACCTTGATGATCAAGTAGCCTTTCTCTTCTGACTGTGCCACTCTGCGTGAAGAACCTGCTGGTTCCCATTCTGTATTTGGGATACCTAAAAACTGGTTAAACGGGTAAGCTTGTCTTTCAATTTTTATGTGTGAGTTTTACTTATTCAAATGACAACTGCGTTTGAATTCCTTTTTATCTGAAGTTAGTCATTCACAAATTGGTAAGTGTATGTTCTAGTTCTAGTTCTAGTTGCCCTTTTTGATTGAGCAAAATTTCTTTTAGTGTTTCTAATGAATAAATTAAAGATATCATCCAAGGGTTTAGAATTATTCCTTTTTTCCCATCTGATCTTATAATTTCTACTTTTCATCTGGGGTAACTAATCGTATTTATTCAGGATGGGGAAGCGCGATGATGTAATAACGCCACCGAGAGATGTGAACAGAGGAATATATGATGGTTTCAGCGAAACACAAACTGAATCCCAGGTTTCAACTCTTGCTCATTTTGTGTTGTTGCTTCATCAGTCTTGTCAGTAGTCCATTGGCTCTAGTAGGTAAAATCCACAGCCATAACAGTGTTGTTGCTGCTATCCTAATCCAGGTTGTTGTTTATGAAGAAGATCTGTCTGGCAGGCAAATGCTTATAGATAGAGTTCGAACCCGAAGCAGCATGGCATGAATTTTGAAGACAAAAGAAGAGTGGTGGTTTTAGAGAAGATTGCCTGCCACTGATCAATGTAAGAGTTTTTGGCTTCCCAATAGCACAATTTGCAATTGATCTGTAAAATCTGTTTATGTAAATAAAAACTTCTTCACAAATGAAATCATAAATGCTATCCTATGGACACTGAATGAATGCTGGAGCAGTTTAGGCCTTTCCTCTTAATATCATCATAAATTTATTTTTATTTATGAATCACTGTGCATTAATAATTTATTTAAAAAATAATTAAAAATTTTATATCCTGGATTTGATTTTGTGATTCTGAGTGATGACAATATGGCAAGCCATGTCCTTACGTGGAAGTATAATGAAATGTCATTACTGTTGGAGGTCCCACTTTCTACTTTGAATGAAAGTATGAAAGGGCCCCAAATCTACATGTGACTTTCCCATTGGTCTGCTCGGGATTCTTTCTTTACGTACGGACCACAAACTCAAAAAATGGATGGTGATAAAAATCAACCCAAATCGATACGGATAATCATGAAAATATAGTTAATTTTTTAATTTAATTTTTAATTGATTTATTCTAATAATTTATTGTTATAAGTTAATGAATTAGTAATGTTCCATTATTTCTTATATTAATTAATTTTTATTTAATAAATATTTAATTAAAGTTTAAATTTTTCTTAAGAAAAAATAATTTTCTTTTAATCAAATTAATTTTTTTATTTTATAATAATTAAAATTTTAGTTTTTATTAATTTAATTTTTGATCTATTTTTTAAAATTTTACAACTAATAATTGATCTAGTTGTCTCATCCCTTAAATGCTAAGAGAAACGAATAAACTGAAAAAACACCAAACCCCCCCAAATTCTGCACCTAAAAAAAATCCCTTAAAATTCCTTCTTCGATATTATCCACTTTACAACTAATAATAATAATAATAATAATAATCACCACATACGTATTTTCCATCATTCCAAAAGCATTCCTCCACTTTCCTGAGCATTTCTCTCTACTAAACGGATACACAGAGCTATGTGTCTTAATAAGCGATATAGAAACGTCGTAGTGAGAATTCAGACGTTATAAGATTCTCCACATGGTGGCATGTCTCTTCTTGCACCACGTGGCTGTCGTCGACATGAATCTGTTGTCTCCGCTCACCGGAGTGTTACCCTCCTTTTGCTTGTTTAAGGTCTCAAGAGAGAGAGACAGTAAGGTGGCGTGTTTCGGGTCTGGTTTGGAGTTTCGGAGAAAAGACCGACTGAAGAGAAAGCTAAAGTTTGTTGTGTCTGCGGAATTATCGGAGGCCTTCTCTCGTGACTTGGGTTTGGACTCTCAGGTTGTATTCTGTCTTTATTTCTTTTGAACTCTCTTGTTGATGATATCTTCGTTCGACGTTATGGGTTTTGACGAACTGACTGAGAATTTTTTTTTGAGCAAATTCTTAATTTGTGCGATTTTATAGAAAGTTCTGCATATGTTCTTGTGATCTTTAGTAGCAGAGATTAAATTTGCATTCTGGGTTTCTCTATGTTAAAATTTGTGGTTGTCTACATTTTTTGGTTGTCAACCCATTTAAGTGAGATGTAACTATTTTGACCAAAAGATCAAATCTTGATTGACACTTGAAGATTAATCTGATTGATTTCTGTGACTGCTGTGGTTGGAGCTCCAAATACTGTCTTTTGTTACTTTTATGATCGCTGAATTTAATATTGAAAATGGACTTTATGTTTTTCTGATTGGATTATAGGCATGTTTTGGCAACTTCATTTCATATAACACTATAATTGACTTGCATGGTTTTGATTTGACTTGAAGTTTGTCCAGCCTAATGATGTCTCACAATTGCGCTGGGCTGGTCCTATGCCTGGGGATATTGCTGAGGTTGAGGCATATTGTCGTATATTTAGAGCGGCTGAGAGGCTACACGCTGCATTGATGGATGCTTTATGCAATCCATTGACCGGTGAATGTGCTGTCTCATACGACTTCACATCAGAGGAGAAACCACTGTTGGAAGATAAAATAGTATCTGTGCTTGGTTGCATGCTATCACTTTTGAATAAAGGACGGGAAGATGTGCTCTCTGGAAGATATTCTATCACAAGCTCCTATCGGTCTGCTGAGATAAACATGACGGAGGATAAGCTTCCACCACTCGCTGTTTTCAGGAGTGAGATGAAAAGATGTTGTGAGAGCTTGCATGTTGCTCTTGAAAATTTTTTGACACCTGATGATGCACGCAGTTTGGACGTATGGGGGAAACTACAGAGGCTGAAAAATGTGTGCTATGATTGTGGTTTTCCCCGTCGTGATGATTACCCTTGTCATACACTCCTTGCAAATTGGAATTCTGTATCTTTGTCTGCTTCCAGAGAGGACATTGATTCTCAAAGTTCGGAGATAGCTTTTTGGAGTGGTGGGCAGTTAACAGAAGAAGGTTTGAACTGGTTAATGCAGAGAGGTTTTAAGACTATTGTGGATCTCAGAGCTGAAATTGTGAGAGATCCCCTCTATCAAGCAGCTGTAGATAATGCTATACTTTCTGGAAAAATTGAATTGATTAAAATTCCTGTTGAAGCTAGGACAGCTCCTTCAATGGATCAGGTTGAGAAGTTTGCAACTTTAGTTTCAGATAGCTGCAACAAACCCATCTATCTTCATAGTAAGGAAGGAATGTGGAGAACAACTGCTATGATATCCAGATGGAAGCAGTATATGATTCGTAGTGCATCTCAGCTTACAACTCCAATTGATGGCGTACTTCAGGAGAAAGATCATCTGGGAGACCTACAGGCCCTTTCTAATAAGCATGAGAGGGTCCCAATGGAGCAAGAGCATGGATTGCCAAAAGACGCTTTAGATGAACCTGATTGTATGAATGGAGTGCCTCGTGGACTTTTGTCTCCATCTAAGAACCAAGAAGGTCAGACCAGTAATGGAGCCTATAATGGCCTTGGTTTGCTCGAGAAAAACATGTCAGTTGGTGATAATGGGACAGGATCTTCAGCAAATAACTATAGCAACATTGACCCTTTGACGTCTCAAGTCCCTCCTAGCAATGTCTTTTCAAAAGCAGAGATGTCCAAGTTTTTTAGGACAAAGAAAATTTCACCTTCCACTTACTCTAGTTATCACTTGAAACACTTGGAAAACTTATATGCTCCAAGACAGATGAATAGGGTGTTGCAGTCAGGCTATACCACTGCTGTAGGTCCTGCATCGGAGCCTGCAGAAGTGAAAATGTCCAATGGAATATCTAGGAACGGAAATCTATCTGCAAAGCCTCAGAATTTGACCGCCAATGGTGACAACCATTTAATTCACAGCACTTCTGTTTCTATTGATTCAGATTTGAAAGCAGTTGGTGAAGCAAAGAGGGGTTCTATAGGTGAAACATGTGTCTCTACTACGCAAACTGAGGATAAAGGAAATAAAGTTAAATCTCAATCCATTAATGAGTATGGTAGAACCAATGGTGTAGTCTCCTCAACCTCCAGCGACGATGAGTTGGACGCAATTCAGGGAGATATGTGTGCTTCTGCAACTGGTGTTGTAAGGGTGCAGTCAAGAAGGAAAGCAGAAATGTTTCTAGTGCGAACAGATGGGTTCTCTTGTAGCAGAGAAAAAGTTACTGAATCTTCCTTGGCCTTTACGCATCCAAGTACCCAGCAGCAGATGCTGATGTGGAAATCCACTCCAAAAACTGCGTTGTTATTGAAGAAACTGGGGCAAGAACTGATGGAAGAAGCTAAAGAAGTATGTTAGAAAAATAACTTTTGATAATTTTTAAAGTTTTGTTTCTAAAATCAAATTAATTATGAAAGGGAAGTGGTGGTACAATTTGATGGTCCAATCTACTAAGTAGACAAGAAACAAGTGATTATGCGTGCACGCTAGTAGTCCAATCTCTTTGTCGCTGGCCTTCCATTCAGCAAAGGTAGGTTAAAGTAAGGAATGTGATGTTAAAACCAGTAAGTTCACCAGGTGCCAAGCAAGAATTATGCATGGAAAAGAAGGCAATATCATGTTGTTGTCTAGGTTCTGATAATTCATTCTTCTGTCTTATATTAGATTATTTCTTGCATTAACTGTTGAAAAATGGTTACAAAATCTGTGAACACAGTCCCTGTTAAAATGACAATATTCTCTTGTTTTGTATTTATCTTCTGCAATGTGACTGGTGGCTTTCTGTTGAGACTAGGTTCTAGTAGGTTCCAAAAGAAGAAATTTAGCATGTGAGGGTATAGTGGGAAATGTTGTGAGAGTTAGTTACATGACAAGAATAAAAGGGTGTAGAGGGAGAATGCATATTCATCGGGTATGATTAGGTGATTGGTAACTGTAGGGAGGTTAGCTAGCTCTCGAAGTCTAGCTAAGGAAGTCGTTCCAGTAGTGATTCACTGTTAGAGAAAATAGGTCTCTAACACTTTCCCAAAGTGCAAGATTTCTGACAATTTTTTTTTGTTATTTGTGGAAATAAGTCAATATCCGTCAATTTGTCCATGCATTTCAGAGAAATAATTATATTCTTTCTTCTCCATTTTGATTGAGAGAAAATCAAACCTTGATTTCAGCTCTTATTTTTAGAAGGATTCTTTTTCATGCAATTTCATGTTAAGGGTTTACATTCAACTCCTTTTAGTCTGCATCTACATGATTTCCATGGTCCTTAAAACTGACATTTCTACTTTGATTGCCTCTTGGTCATCTTGTTATATATGTAATTGTCTAACTGCAATAGCTGCATATTGATTTGCAGGTTGCTTCCTTTTTGTATCACCAAGAGAAAATGAATGTTCTTGTTGAACCTGATGTTCATGACATATTTGCTAGAATCCCAGGGTTTGGATTTGTTCAAACCTTTTATAGTCAAGATACTAGGTAATGGAAATTGTGATGCAACAACTGATGGAATTTATATATATACCTGAAACGTACCCGAGTACCTTGCTGTTAATTGAAGTAATTTTGGTTGATGCTATATTGCAGTGATCTTCACGAGAGGGTTGATTTTGTGGCATGCTTGGGTGGAGATGGGGTTATTCTCCATGCATCAAATTTGTTTAGAGGTGCTGTTCCACCTGTTGTATCCTTCAATCTTGGATCTCTTGGATTTCTGACTTCTCACAATGTAAGCTATGAGAGAACATATAGTTTTTGCTTGTAAGTTTCATGTGAAGATCATCTTGTGAATTATCTGCTATTTCCTCCTATTCAGTTTGAAGATTATAGGCAGGACTTAAGACAAGTTATCCATGGGAACAATACGATGGATGGTGTATATATAACTCTTAGAATGCGCCTTCGATGTGAGATATTTCGCAATGGTAAATCAGTGCCTGGTAAAGTTTTTGATGTCCTGAATGAAGTGGTTGTTGACCGGGGTTCTAATCCATATCTTTCTAAGGTTGAATGTTATGAACATGATCGACTTATTACCAAGGTACGATTAAAAACTATAATATACAATATTAATCTATCAAATTTTTGTTTTGACACGAGGCTCTAGGTGTTTTGGCTTCCCAACTCCCTGGTAAAGAACTATTTGGAATTTGGGACAGCAATAGCTCTTTATGCCGACTTCTGCATGTGCATTGGTTAATCAACAATTTCATATTTCCAAATCATTGTTTGACAAGTAGATTGTCTCCCAGGTGCAGGGTGATGGGGTCATAGTGGCCACGCCTACAGGAAGTACTGCTTACTCCACCGCTGCTGGTGGTTCCATGGTATAATTGCAGCTCTAAAGTTGATGGTTGGAAATTTAACTGATGATTAATAGGTTGACTTATAGTTTCATCGTTTTCTGAATTTCTTTTGGTTTCTGCCTTGTGCCATCATAAAAAAGATTTGTTTACATCAACATAACTGGCACAATATCAGACTTCGTAATTCTCCTCAAGGTCTTTGTTGTGAAATGTTGCCACTTCTCTTCACCGAGATATGGATAAAGAAGCCGACATTAACACTGAAAAGGGAACATTTACCATGATTATTGTTAGTTCTAATCAGTTCTAGCGAATGTGAGAGGCCATATGACCGCATATAAACTGGAATGCAGGTGCATCCCAACGTGCCTTGCATGCTGTTTACACCAATCTGTCCACATTCCCTATCATTCAGGCCAGTTATACTTCCAGACTCTGCAAGGCTTGAACTAAAGGTATTTAACTTGATTATCTACTTGTTTCATGTTTGATTGTTCAGCCAGTTGACTCCTTATGTTTAATAGATTCCTGAGGATACTCGGAGTAACGCCTGGGTTTCTTTTGATGGAAAGAGAAGGCAGCAACTCTCAAGAGGTGATTCTGTCCGGATACAAATGAGTCAGCACCCACTGCCTACCGTCAACAAGTGTGACCAAACAGGAGATTGGTTTCGCAGCTTGATTCGATGCTTAAATTGGAACGAGAGGTTAGATCAGAAGGCCCTTTAAACAGTGAAACCGAAGAAAAACAGCCACATTTGCTGTTCAGATTTGAGGTATGTGTAAATTACTGTACAGATCATAAGTTAGCTTAACTACACCATAAATATACTTGTAGCAGGAAGATACCACTCGTATTACAACAACGGGTTCCAGTAGATAACTGGGTTTTCCTTTTTTACCACCCTGTTAAAGGCTAGGATGATGCCGGCACTCAACTTGCAATTGTACACTTGAAAAATCATTCTTATTACCAATAGAATAATTTTAAATAAATTTATTTAAATTACAAGGGCGGAGTGAAGTGAAAACCCTCGGTCAATAACAAGTGTCAGCAGAGCATAACTAATCCAACGAAGCCAATCCTCGGATCAGCTAAAAGTGCAAGACAGTAGATATCTAAAGCAAACGTAAGAACTCGGTTCAGAATTTCCTGTATATTCTAATCAATTCAATATTTTATATAGCTGACCATGTAATAAGTCCAACTCAAATACTGTAACTGATGAATAGTACCTAATCAAATGATTATTTTTTGGTCATAAAAAAAAGATCTTTTGACATCATTTGTTTATTTTGTAGAATATAAAAGAGGAGAAATTGTGGCTCTTAAACTAATTTTATTGGCTTTAAATCATGAAGGCTATTCGAGCTCCAGCCCTTCCCTTTTAATCGAGCTTAAACACTGTAGAATCTTTGCTAAGTTGAACCTGAATATGCTGAAAAAAACTAGGTCTATCCAACTCATTTATATCCTTAATTAGTATAGTTATTATAGGGTGCACATGGCTTGGCTTGAAGTTAGTAACGCAAAATGATGTCGCCTTTTTGTCATCCCTAATTTTATAGCTGTTAAACTTGTGGTTAAATTTACAGCTATGAAGCCGAAGAGTTGATAATCCAAATGAATAATAATTATGAATCAACCAAGTATTTAGGACGGGAACAAACTCCCAGTTTAATTTCTGTTCATTGAATACCTAAAGTCTAGGTAATCCATGTCATCAATCAAATAATAATAAAAATGATTTAATAGCTAAACAAAAGTTCATTTTAATTATATTAAAATATCATTTTAGTTCTGAAATATTATTTTTCACTAAATATCTAATAACCTTCATATAGAAATAATTTGTAAACTAAACTATTGCAAATGTTATTTATATGACTATTCAACACAACTCTTAAACTTGATCTGAGATAATTAAATCTGACACAAATAAATAATTTATTATAATAATATTTAATTATTAATTTAAGATGAATTTAATTTATTCAAGTTTAAAAGTTGAATTGAGTTATTATATTAGTAACATTTAATTAGTTCATGTTGAATGTTCATACTACGCGAGTTTCGTAGTTCTTTTTAATAGAAATATAAGAGGATGAGTTTTTCTTGAAAATTAGAAAATTTTTAAATTTTTTTGCCCTTGTTTGGTTAATAGCTAATCAACTAATTTTTAGTTGATTGACCAAAATTAGTTGTTTGACTTCATCAACAAGCTATTTAATTTGTTTGATTATTGGCTGGTTGAGTTGGCCAATTCAACCCAATCGGCTAAAAATTAAACGCTGCTTACAAGCAATGTTTACATCAATTAGGTGATTGCCCTTTCTTATAATGCCAAATTTACCCTTAGAT
>JANJEY010000002.1:12422178-12433657 GCA_024703695.1 Erythroxylum cataractarum | reverse complement strand
TGTAATGTTTGATTTTGTTTGTTCTGTCTTGGGTGGCATCCATGTATCCTCCCAGGGGGTATTTGGGTGTTACAACTTTGCTTCCATTAAAGAAGCAAATAGAGGGAAGTTAAATACTAGGGCAAGAAAGGCTACTTTTCTTGATTTTTCTAGAGGGACAAAAGGCTACAAACATTTTGATTTAGACACCAAACAATTCTTTTTGTAAAGAGATGTCGTTTTCTATGAAGATTCTTTTCCCTTTCAGGACCTTCCTTACCACAGTTTTATCATACCAAGCCCAATCCTACCCTTAACTCATGATTCCCCTCTTTATGATGTCCCTCAAGCACTAACTGATTCTGAGCCATCTATCTCATCTCAACCTCGACATTTTACTAGACAAACTCAACCACCATGCTATTTAAATGACTATATCTGCCCTACATTGTCTCACACATCTCTTCACTCAATTTCCATAGTCATCTCTTACAATAACCTATCCTCAGCACATAAACGTTTTTCTCTAGTTCTTGCAGCTTTGACAGAACCTGTAACTTATCATGAAGCTTTTCAACACATTGAATGTCAATAAGCAATGAATGCAGAATTAAAGGCTTTAATTCAAAATGAAACTTGGGAACTCACCTACTTACCTCTTGGAAAATCAACAATCGACTGTAAATGGGTACATCGGTATAAATTCAATCCAGATGGTTCAGTTCATCGATGCAAAAACAGACTTGTGAAAAAGGGTTTCACTCAACAAGCTGGTGTGGACTACAACGAGACCTTTTCTCCCGTGATCAAGTATACTACTATTTGCCTGTTACTTGTTCTCACCGCATCTCCAAACTGCCCCAAGACTTCCTTTACCTGATTCAAAACTGGTCTGTAAGTTAAGGAAAAGTATATACGGACTTAAATAAGCTAGTAGAGAGTGGCATGCAAAACTCACCTCTGTTTTACTTTCAATTGGGTTCCAGCAATCTGTCTCAGATCACTCCATATTCACAAAGACCGAAAAGAATATTTTGATCATCCTTCTGATTTATGTCGATGATGTACTATTAGCTAGCAAAGACTTAAATCTCATCAAAAACACTAAATATTTTCTAGATCTTACCTTTCAGATCAAAGACCTTGGTGTTGCCAAGTACTTTCTCGGCTTGGAGCTGGCCAGATCATCTCCCGACATCAATATCTCTTAAAGAAAATACACCCTAGACTTCTTGACTGAAGCTGGCTTTTTGGAATGCAAACCCCTATTTATGCCGATGGTTCCAAATACAAAATTGACGGCCAATGGAGAACCTTACACTGACATCACAGGTTATCGCCGCCTCACTAGGAAGCTCTTATACCTGATCATAACACGACCAGACATTAGCTTCGCCGTTCAAAAACTCTCTCAATTTCTGGACAGACCCATAAAAATACATATGGAAGTGACTTAGATAGTTTTACGATACCAAGGTATCCTCTTTCGCCATGATTCCAACATGCAATTGCGGGCATTCTCTGATTTGAACTGGGCCACTTGTCCTGATTCTCGAAAATCAGTCACTGGCTTATGTGTTTTTTTGGGTTTGTCTCTAATCTCTTGGAAATCTAAGAAGTAGGCCACCGTCTCCAGAAGTTCCTTTGAGGTTAAGTATCAAACCCTTGCAACCACCTCGTGCAAGCTTCAATGGTTATTCTACTTGTTGCAAGACTTTGGTTTTCACCACCAAACCGCCACTTACTTCTATTGTGACAATCAATTCACCATCCATCTTGCCAAAAACCCCATCTTTTATGAACGAACGAAGCACATCGAAATCGATTGCTACTTCGTTCGTGAAAAACTTCACTTCAGACTCATTCATCTTTTACCAGTCGCCTCTCACTTTCAACTCGTCGATATTTCAACTAAGGCTTTACCCAAACCCCAGTTTTACTCACTTATCGTTAAGCTTGGAATCGACAATGTCTTCCAGCTTATGGAGGGGTGATACAGAGAAGATGAGAGACGTGCAGAAAGAACACTCCAGAAACTAAACCAAAAATAACATCATGCAAGAAAAGAATTCTTTAGAATATGGGTCTATTGGGTCATAAACTATTAGACATATGAAGCTCAAATAATAACCCAAGCCCATTTATAATATGTATCTACTATTCTCAGCTGTCTAAAAGTTGTTACAAATTTGTTATAGTTCGGACTACCTCTAGATACTTCTACTGTATTCGTAAAACATGCCTATAAATATAGGCAATTAGTCATCAATAAAGCTGGATAGATGAATATTCTACTTTTTTACAACATAATTTCATCAAATATCAAGGTCTAGGTTATTCGTTTTATGGTTTATTAAGTATGTATACACACACACACACACATAAAGGGCGAATGAGATGGATGATCATGAAATTCTATTCTCCCGTCTGTTTTATTAACGACTCAGATTATTCCCCTTTATACTCGTAGTCACGTCTGTGACTTAAATGGTCATATATATATATATATATATATATATATTAAAGACGAATGAGATGGACGACTATGAAATTCTATTCCACAGTTTGTTTTATTAATGGCTTAGATTATTCCCCTTTATACTCTTGGTGACGTCTGTGACTTAAATAGTCATAGCCGTTATTCATGCCATTTTTTTTTTCTTACATTCTGTTCTCTTTTTTTTTTACATTTTGTTCCTACATGTAAGTTACCATCTATTAAGAGCGAATGTATAACTACATTTTTCTGCATGCTGTGCTACAATGGTTGAATAAAATATACAACATAATTTAAATAATTATATAACAATTCATTTTCGAAGAAAGCTTGTCATAAAAAAAGGAGATTATAAAAAAACAAATTAAAAAAGTGTGACATACAATAATTTACAACTATTATTCAATGTTACGCTAGATGAATATTTCAAGTCTTCCCTTCAACAACTCCAATGATCCACGTTCTTCATCGACTCACAAGTATTATTATGTATATACTATTGCATGCACGCTTATGATTTGTTAACTCACAACTGTGAATGTTATTATCATTTAATAATTATTATCGATTAATTATTATTTAATTATTAATTATTAAATATTTTTATTTATGTTATTATTAATTATAAATTATAAATGTTTTTATTAATTATTTTTATTAATTAATTATTAATTTTTATTATTATGAACTATATACTATTACATGACAATTGTGACTTGCATGTTTAATTATTGTTTTATTATTAAGTATATTATGTATTATATTATAAATTATAAATTACAACATGTTTTTATTAATTCTTATTATTAATTAATTGTTAATTATGTAATTATTAATTTTTATTATTATGAACTATAAAATACACGGTTGTGACTAAACAAGTCACAACTGTGCATGTTATTATTAATTTTTAAATATTATCAATTAATTATTATTTTGTTATTAAGTATATTAAGTATTATATACTAAGCGCGAACGAGCGTCTCCATCGTCATGCCTACATGTCCTAATCTAACGATCTCAATTTATTCCAATCATCAAGTCAGGTAACTTTTCAGGTCACTTACTTGTGGACAGTATTTTGAGGCCTCTGGCTACTACAGCCGAATTGCTTCAAAGCAAATATCTCTCAAATAATCCTTAATTCTTTTGCAGGAATCTCAAGTATTTTGCTAAATGTCTACATTGTTTCTTGACTTGCAAAGTATTCTAATGTCTAATCATCTCCATACTTCACAGTAGGTAGACATATTTGTGGACATCATGGCTACCAGGTATTACAACAATTTTTCATAGCAATAATTGGTCCATATGCAGCCATGCTCTTGAAAAAGTTGTTTACATGTACGTGTTGGTACATGTAAACAACTCTATTATGTGAATGTCTGAAAATGTAAAAGGCAATACCATCATGGCAACCTTTTTTCGCCATTGCCACTCAATTGTATTTTAATTTTTCTAGCCACATGTGTATGCTTTATTTCTTATTTCATGTTCACATCTCTCCTTTTGTAGGAAAATCACTTCAAACCATGCAACGGCCAAATGGGAGTGTTCCAGTTTTAAAAGACTTCTCACTGGCTAGAAGTTTGGCTGAGTATAAATGTATTGACACATGTTAATTGATATAACAATTCATTTACGATAAAAGCAAGGAGATTATACAAAAACCTATTAAAATCAAATGCTTGTATCACACCCGTGACATACAACCATTTTACAAGTATTGTCACACCCGTAACTTCTTTAAAATTTTAAATTATAATCAATACATAACTTCTTATATTTGTATCATTTTTTAAAATTTTAGGGACTTAAGTTTCAATACTTGCGACTCATGACTTTTTTTTACCTTATTTTTTATTCCTTATTTTTACTAGCTATTTTATGAATTCATTTTAAATATTCTAACTTTTATATTTTAACTTATTTTCTGCCTAATGATTTTTTTCCATATTCACAAATTTTAACTTTTTCCGCAAGTTTTAATATTTAACAATGTTCTTTAACCATTGATAACATAATATATTCATAAATACTCTATTATTCCCTTTAAATTTTATTTTTTTCAATATGTCACAATTGTCACACCCATAACTCCTATAAAATTTTAAATTATAACCACGCCGTAATTCCTTATGTTCATATAATTTTTTTAAAATTTTTTAGGTTAGGCTAGTTTTAGAGATTTGAATTTATAATTCCTTATTTTTTACTAATTATTTTTATTAATTCATTTTATTCCTTATGTTTTACGAACTATTTTTATTAATTCATTTTGAATATTCTAAGTCTTATATTTTAGCTTTTTTTTGGCCCAATAATTTTTATATATTCACAAAATTTAATATTTTCCACAAATTTTAATATTTAACAATATTCTTTAACTATTGATAACATAATATATTCATAAATGCTCTCCAATTCTCTTGAAATTTTAATTTTTCATAAATCACAATTGTCACACCCATAACTCCTTTGAAATTTTAAATTATAATTAGGTCATAACTTTTTATATTTGTATAATTAAAAAAATAGGTTAGTTTTAGGGATTTGAATTTCAGTTGCACTAACTATTTTTATTAATTTATTTTAAATATTCTAAGTCTTATATTTTAACTTATTTTCTGCCCAATAATTTTTTACATATTCACAATTTATAATTTTTTCCACAAATTTTAATATTTAACAATATTGTTTAACCATTGATAACATAGCATATTCATAAATACTTTCCAATTCCCTTAAAATTTTAATTTTTTTCATAGGTCACAATTGTCACAACGATAACTCCTTTAAAATTTTAAATTAAAATTTATATAATTTTTTTAAAAAAATTTCTTTATTTTTTTAACTATGTACTCAAATATTCCTGTGAACTTTTACTAAACTATTTTATCTTTTCCTCCATATAAATTTGGTAATATCTGCTAACATATTTCATCCATTTATCTTTTTAATTCCTACGTTGCTATACATTTCTAAACTCTTTTTGTTTTTAAATTATTAATTTTATTAATTTATTCTAAATATTCCAACTATTATATTTTTACTCACAAAATTTTATCCACAATCACATTATTCTATTTTTCCCACAAAATTTTAAATTGCAAAACATTCATTTATACATAACATATATATATACCTTAATTCTAAATTACGTGAGCATTATACTCACATGAATAATGCTGCTAGTATTCTACTGACAATGTCTGTCTGCTAGTGTTCTACTAATGACCTATAATTAACTCCTTTAATAATTACCAGCTAACTTCAATTTATAATTATCAATTGTTAACACAACGATGCCATGTACAACGTACACATAATAGAGCTCTCAGCTACTTGATTAGTCATCTAACCACGGAGGCTACGGTTGAATATATTTTCTGCATTGAAGTAAATAAACAAAGGGAAAGAAAGGAGATGTGTCTAAATTGCGTTTTTGTCAAGCTCTCAGACCTAGAAGCCTATATGACTTAACCTGTCTAGAATTTTGTAAACAAGTATATTGATTGCCCCATAAAATGACAACGAAAATCAAATATATTAATGGACAATTGAAAATTATATGTGGTGAAGGTGGAAAAATAAAATTATACTTTATTTAAGCAAAGACTAACTTACCTAAAATGAGGCAAGTGTTTTCCACCTAGCTCTATCAATAGCTTCTTAAATTACCATTAATTAACTAATAAAATTTTATTCAATGATTAAAAAAGTTAACCAATTTTATCAATTCAATCATAAAAATCTTGAATCATTTAATTTTTCAGTTAAGTTTTCAAATTTTCGGTTCAATTTACAACTCTTGTTGTTAAAAATTTATCAGTTTATTAATTAATCGGTTAATTTTTATAAATTAATAAGTTCTTATAAACTAAAATAAATAAATTAATTTTCATTTAACAATGTCAACTCAACTTTAAATTTTTCGATACATAAGGACAATATATTTCACATGTTTTAATTTTATTCAATATTTACTTGACAATTAATATTGATTAAATTTCAAATCTTTTGTCTTATCGGTTTAACTTTCAGTCCAGTTTTTAAAAAATTGATCTTACTTGTAATAATCTTTTGTAATGTCGTTACGGTAACTTGGAAAAGAAAGATCATTGAGTGAGAATCTTTCAAGTTGGGGAGATTTTTAAACAAGTTTATATGTAGCTAGGTTTGTTTATACTTATTAGGAAATGTATGACTAAATCAGGCAGATTTAAGTTGAAAAATTGCAATCTAGATGCGAGAAATGTCAAGAAAGAGGTGATACCCACCTGAATATTTGATTATTAGTTGTGAGAATTTTGAGGAACCGCATTTGTTGAAAAAGTGATTAACAAAAAGTATGTATAAGAAATTGAAGGTATAATATCAAAATTCCATTCTTGGGATATTTAAATGGCTGATACTTTTCTTTCCTGAACTGCCATTTCCTTTCACTTGA
Organism: Erythroxylum cataractarum; assembly: GCA_024703695.1. NCBI lineage: Eukaryota > Viridiplantae > Streptophyta > Magnoliopsida > Malpighiales > Erythroxylaceae > Erythroxylum > Erythroxylum cataractarum. The sequence goes on along the minus strand of JANJEY010000002.1, from coordinate 12,426,731 downwards.
CATAGATCTTCGAGATTATTATATCATATGATTTGATAAAACCAAGCGTTGAAATTCTTATACATGGATCTGATGTCCTTACTGATGGAGAACGGATCGAGCAACAATGGGGGCAAGTGTTGTCTTTAAAAAAATTTATATTAAAAAAATATTATTTTAAATTTTGATTTTATAATTTTTTTTGTTTCTATTAAAATTTTATTCTCACGTAATTTTTTTTTTCTGAAATTTATACACATTCCCTAATTTAAGCTTTTTCCCTGTAAATGTTTTTTTTTTTTTTGATAATCCCCAGGCCATGAGCTCCTATAAATTCTTTTCAATAATGCGATGGTGTCGTAGTCATCGCAGAATTCTAATTATAGTCAAACTGAATGTACCTGTCAATAACAGTCTTGTCTTTAATTGTTGATACTTCCGTGGAATTTATTACCAACTTGCATGTAATTAAACAATTAAAAATCTTGTCCGAACCCCGAAACAACCGAATTCTGGTAGTCATTAATAACTTGAAAGGAAACCAAAAAGATCTAATGACACTTATGTTGAAGATCAGACTCAGACAGTTCGAACCGCCCCATTGAATTGGTTGGTCCTCAAAAGAGAGAGAGAGTCAACTTGTGCAGCGGTTGGCGGATGGTGTGTCCCACGGTCAGAGATTGTAATACGCCAGTCAACTATGGGCGTCTGATCAGACAGACAGACTGGCACGCACGCACGCACGCACCAAGCTCTCACTATTCGGTTATATTTCCCGCATCACACGTGTCCTCATCACTGTCTTCTTGACAACGAAAGCCACTGATTTTGTTAGGGCAACTTGTTTTGGTTCTTGTTACCGTAGCATCGCACCACCTACTCTACTTGAAATTGGGTGATAGGTACGTACTACTAACAGAAGGGGAATTAATTAAGTGAGCAAGGGAATGTTCTTCTTTCGTTGGATGGCTTGTGACGGAGGTGGGCTGTGTTTAGACTACGCGGCGAATCGGTACTGCTCGTATGGTGGGAAGTGGCGAGTGGGTGATGATATTTTATCATGGAAGTGAAAGGGAAAGTGGCGGAGACCTGCATGACTTGGTTTCATTAAAGGGAAGGTGGCGGAGACCTGCATGACTTGGTTTCATTTATGGGCTCGTGTTTCTTCTTTGGTTTGGACTTGTCAAAGTACACCTACAAAGTAGGTTCCTCACACGTTAACTAGATTTGCCTTGGCGTGTATAAAACAATCAACTGGAGCTGGTTGAGAAATTTAGTGTCAAAGGACGCATAAGTAATTATAAATGTCATAGAATCAAATTGTGTTTGGTATTCACTATAAGATGGTGTCCAATATCAAAAGTTCCTTAACACTAGTGGGCAAGAGGGAAGATTTTTTAGCTACGTTTTTACTTTGCAACGGATAAATGGAAAGTAGTGGATGATCATTCAGTTCTTAAAATAATGGAGCAAATGAAAAGAAAGAAGGGATAAGACATTTTGATATATCATATCATATGTTCCTTTTAACTTTATGGTATCAAGTTCAAGTTCGTACATTATAAATCTATACAGCTGGTAATATGTAGTTGATTTGCTGACACAAATTCATATCTCAATTAATTACTTCATATTGAATCTTCGAGAAAGGACCTGAGCTTATATATCATGTATTACTATTTATTGAGACAAATTAATTATTAAAATAAAATTAAGGTTTAAATAAGTAATCAAACTTTAAAAAATGTTAATCAAGCAACTCCCAAACCTTGTTGAATTGAATTTAATATTTCTGAAATCAAGTTCATATACAAAGTAAATATTATAAGACAAGGATTGGAAATAATTTAATAAATCATGAATGTTTAAATAAAACTGATGAACTGAACCTTGAAGGAAGACATTATCACGTTTGCTATAAGAGTAACACATTTAATAATAGATTTAGTTGTTGGTAAAATCTAATCTTCCTTTTACACCGAATAGATTGAGACGAGACCAGTTGGATTTGAAGCATATCTATTCATGAAGCTGGAAGCACTTAGGAATCCTCCAGTTGGTGACTTCCCTATCTATTCAAGTTGGCCGTAGGGCAAGTTCTGAGTTCTGCAATATTTTTATGACAAATTTATGTGATCCATACAGCCTTATACTTAATGGCATAACGTGTTCTTGCCATCTTTTTCACTTTTTGTCAACTTGCTTTATTCATCAATCTTTGCCTTTCCACTTTATAATATTGTTGCTTCCTTCTCTAAATAATTACATGTTTCAAATGATTTAGTATACTTTATTTTATTTTTAATAACTACTATTTTCTTTAATTTAATAATCTCATAATTTCATGAGCTTTTAATCATTTTACATATATTGATCAAAGATGATGATTATTAATCACTTAAAATCAGTTATAAGCTCCTTTGTTAAAATTTTATAGGCAACGTGTATAAATATATGTACGTAAATTTCTATCTAAGTTATAGGCCTAATAAAATGTGATCTAACTTTAGTAAATTAATTGGGCCTACAAAAATATTAATTAATTATTAGTATAGGTCCGATGTGTAGAAGCCCATTATAAGTTATTATGGTTAATGGACCCATAATGGACCGTAAAGTTATACAGACTATAAAAAGGGTTGTGGTCCCCAAGTCGGAAACATTTTTGACATTCCTCTTAAAAGGTTATGTCAATTTTCTCTGTTCCATAAAGATAATTCATTCGGTTTCTAGATCTTAGCTTGAAAGAACACAATTCCATCAAGTTTTGTTGTTTACGTTTTCGTTGTGCAATGGATCAAGGTTAGTGCTCTTATTTGTACATATATCATTATTTATTCGATCTGCGTGTAATTTTGGTGGACTGAGTGTTTAGAAATTTGATTATAATAATCATAAGGTTAAATTTCTAACAAGTGGTATCAAAGCCACTTCACGTAGATTGTTTTAACATGATATTCAATTTCATTTTTTCACTTCGTTCCGTATGTTTATGGTAGTAAAAATGAATTACCAATTTATCATTTGAGATTTCATTTGTTTTGGGTTGTTGTTTATTGTTTTCTTAGTTATAATCGACTAAGATAGAAATTTTTGGGTAGAAATGTTGATTTCTTGATTATCTTAGTCTGCAATTAATTGGAAAACAAGTAAATGCTACTGTCATTGTTGGAAAATTGTTTCATTTAGTTTAGAAACGAATTTTTTGCCTTAAAAATGATGGAATATCATTGAAACATGTTTAAATCAGGTATACAATTTTTGACAGACCCTGTTTTTATTAGGGTTCTTCAAATCGAGTTTATGATTTGTCAGAGGTCAGGGATAACTCCCTGGCTGTTCTGCATTTTTTTAAGGTCAAGGAGCCATCCCTAACTGTTTCTGCATTCGTTAGAGCGTTTATGACGAATGCACCATTTCTTCAACGCTCTAACGCCTACACCGTTTCTGCAAAGTGCCAGTTTCTTTGGCACGTGCAACGCATGCGCCAGAGAAATTGGAAAGAATCCATTTCTCTAGCACGTGAATTAATTAGATTGAACCAATATGTTGCCAAAGTAACCTCTATTAGGTAAAATATATTAATTTAAAATGAGAATGCATGTTTCATCTATGCATAATAATTGACCCAAAAGGAAGATTATTTTGGCTAGATGACTGGAAGTTTAATTTCATATCTATGCGAAATAATCAGCCCAAAGGAAGGTTATTTTAACACGATGGGTGATATTAAATTATGTGAAGCATTTGGCATAACATGTTGACAATGCGTCGGTCCAAAGAAAGGCACGTTGTTAAGTCGTTTTAATTTCAATATTTTTACTACGACCAAGAGTACCACTTATAAATTATTTTTTTTGTCCAAAGACTGAATAATAATGTTGTGCTAGGTATCTTGTAATCGCCCCCTTTATAAATTTTTCTTTTTTGACTTCTTAATTTCTTGACTAATCGTGAGCATTTTATTTTGTTTTCTTTCTTAAAGTGTCATCAATTTATGCTAAGATGAAAAATATTCTTGTGCTTAACGACACAATCTCGTGCTTAATGACACAAACTTCAAGAAATAGAATGAGCACGTAATGATTGTGCTTGACTGCATGGATCTAAACTTTGCATTTAGATTTAACCATCCCGTAGCTCTGATTTGCACTAGTACCACTAATTAGATAGCTGCATACAACATATGGGAACATTCAAACTGCATAAGTCTGATGATCATAAAGCATTCCATTCCAGACTCCATAAGAGGTAGAATTCTTGATGAGGCTGATGCTAAGAGTTTCCTTAAGCAAATTTCTGACAGATTTGTTGCAAATGTAAAGGTCAAAACAAGAACTGTACTAACCAAGCTTGTTTCAATGTGCTATAAGGGAAAAAAATCTCAGGGAATATATAATAGAAATGTCTAATCTTGTCACAAAACTGAGGGCACTTAGAGTTGTCTGATGACATACTCGTGTACTTGGTTTTAATTTCCCTTCCTACACAATTTTATCAGTTCAAAGTCTCCTACAATACTCAAAAGGAGAAGTGGACCCTAAATGAGCTTATAGCTCAATGTGTGCAAGAAG
>JANJEY010000002.1:12396963-12406994 GCA_024703695.1 Erythroxylum cataractarum | reverse complement strand
TTGCTCTTCTTCCCTACTCTTTACATTTAAATTTGTTTAAATTGTTTTTGTGTGAATTGACTTCTGATTTTATTGTAAAATTTTATAAAAAGCTTTAAAGATCTATTCAATCTCCCTTCTAGATCGCTTATAGAATTTTGAAATGAAAGATCTTGGTGATGCGTCTTTTGTCTTATGTATACAAATCCATCGGGACCGTAAAGAAGATATGCTTGGTTTATCTCATAAGTACTATATTTATAAGGTTCTAAGTCGATATGTCATGTAGAATTGTGCACCGGGAGACACTCCTGTTTTAAAGGGTGATAAGTTTAGTTTGCTCTAATGTCCTAAATTGCACACATAAAAAGATGAGATGGACAAAATCCCTTATGCTTTTATTATGAGGAGTCTCATGTAAGCATAAGTATGTACGCGTCTGGATATAGCAGTCATAACGGGAATGTTGGATAGATATTTGAGTAACCCAGGAATGGATCACTGGAAAGTAGTAAAACTAGTTATGAGGTATTTACAGAGAACAAAGGACTACATGCTCACATACAAAAGGTCAGGGCAATTGGAAGTCATTGGATACACCGACTCTAATCACACTGGATGCTTAGATAGCAGAAGATCCACCTCAGGTTATGTTTCCATGATGAGTGGAGGAGTTGTTTCATGGAAAAGTGAAAAATAAAAACTTATAGCTTCTTATACCATATAGGCAAAATATATAGCCTATTATGAAGTATCGTGTCATGGAATATGGTTGTGAAACTTTATCACTGGGCTGCAAATGGTTAATGATATAAAAAGACCACTGAAGATTTATTATGATAATCAAACCGCTGTGCTATATTCAAATGATAGCCAGAGTTTGTTGAAATCAAAGCATATCGACATCAAGTATTTGGCTGTGAAAGAAAGGGTTCATAATCTTCAAGTGTCTATAGAACATATTGGTACAAACTCCAATATCGCAAACCCACTCACCAAAAGGTTGTCACCTTTAGTGTTTCATATCCATGTGGTCAATATGGGTGTAGTAAGTCTGTCAGACATGTTACTTTAGTGGGAGTTAATCTTTTACTTCTATGTATGTCCTTTGACATCTAAAGTTTATGTTTTAAGGTTTAAGTTTGTAAGGTCTAAAGTTATCTTTTTGTATAGACTTTGGTTTATGAAATCTAATGAATTTCATGTTTATCTGAAAATTCTAAACATATAGAAATTGCTTCTGTTATGGTATTGCATAAGGCTAGAAAGTGTTTTGAGACTCTTTGAGTCAAACTTAGGACCAGTTAGAAATAGGCATGATTATGATCACTTCACTTGTAATTTTTATGCTACGCATCCATACTTGATCTATGCCATTAATTATGTTGATATTGTGACAATTGTTCAGTTTAGTCATAAAATTAGATGACAAAAACCGCTTTGATTCTACACTAGTAAAATTGATGGACTAGATTGTTTTGCTATATTTCTGGAATGAGATAGCGAGTTTGCGTGCATTAAGTTTTCTTTTATGTACATTATCAGAAAACACAAGTAGCCCAAGTGGGAGATTGTTAGAATTTTATGGGCCACGTGTATAAATATATGTACGTAGATTTCTATATCGATTATAGCCCTAATAAAATGTGATCTAACTTTAGTAAATTAATTGGGCCTACAAAAATATTAATTAATTATTAGTATGAGCCTGATGTGTAGAAGTCCATTACGAGTTATTATGATTAATGGACCCTTAATGGACCATAAAGCTATACAGACTATAAAAGGGTTGTGGTCCCCAATTCAAAAACATTCTTGACATTCCTCTTAAAAGGTTCTGTCAGTTTTCTCTATTCCATAAGGAAAATTCATTCGGTTTCTGAATTTTGGCTTGGAAGAACACAAATCCATCAAATTTTGCTATTTACGCTTTCGTTGTGCAATGAATCAAGGTTAGTGTTCTTATTTGTACATATATCATTGTCTATATGATTTACGTGTGATTTTGGTTGATTGAGTGTTTAAAAATCTGATTATAAAAATCATAAGGCTAAATTTCTAACATCCTTATCTCATTTTTGATGATATATATTTATTGTCAAGCAATAAAGAAGGAAAGTATGTAACATCAATGTAAGTTACATTGTGCATGAACAATTTAAGAAAATTTTCATGAAGATTTTTTTAAATCATAAAATATGTAGAGAAGATTTTATTCCAATGTCATAAATGACATGTTTTCCCATCCTCTTTCGTTGCCCACAAAAAATTGAATGTATTATTAATGTCAGTTAAGTATTACAAATAAATTCTTCTGACTCTTCAACCATTTGATAAACAGAGTAATTGTTTAATAAATGACTACTATGAATTATATTCAAGAAATTTTGATAAGTAGGTCTATATCTACTTTCCTAATAATTTATGAGACAAAATTATAAAATTTCATGGTTTTGTTTTCTTGATTTGTTAATACAATAGAAACCACATTTGGGTACCAAAAAAATTGTTACTAAAACTTCCGAAATCATCACTGGTATTAATTAGCGATGATTTATATTCGTCGTAAAAAACGTCACCAAATCTCCATAGTTGAAAATTAGAGGCGATGTTTTCAGCTAATCGTTGCAAATAGTTTTTTTTCTTACATTTTATTTTCATAGAAAAAAACTATTAGTGACATTTTGAGAAATTGTTGCTAATAAATTTTAACTACGCTTAGTTTTCGAAGTAAACAGTTATTAGCTACATTTACAAAACTTAAAAGTTTTTAGCTATGTTTTAATAAATGTAGCCAAAGGTTTTTAGCAAGATTTACATACAATTTTTAAAATGTAGCCAAATATTTTTAGTTAGATTTTGTAAAATATGGTCAAAATTTTAATATAAATTTTAACAAAATCATATACCATGTTGAATTATAATTATTTGTGACATTTTGATCCATATTATTGTCTATAATATTTATCTTTTTTTGTTGTTAATTTATTATAAAATAATACCAAATTAATTGATAATTTGAAGCATTATATATATATAAATAAAATATCATTAAATTTGTTCGTGTACAAGATTTAAATTACAACTTCAAAAATACTTATATACAAAATAATAAATACAGAGATTAGTTTAATCACTAATTCTCATTTCATCTTTATTGCTTACATAATCCGGTCCAATTAATTTTTTTAGGTACTTTTCATGCTTGGCTAACTTTTTTTTAAACGACTTGTTTTCCTCATCAAAACATGGATTGTATGCTAGCCTCGAAAGTAGTTGGCTTAGATCGTATACCTAGCACCTTGTTACAAATGTCTTCTTTATTTGCCTCATTTTCCTCAAACATTGATGTTTGCAGCAACTATTGCATTTTATTCTCAAATTAAAAAAGCAAAATCAATATTCAATGCAAATATTATTAGTTAGTAATCAAAAAAAAAACTTAAAATTAAAAAAAATACTTATATAGTTATTTTGTACTTATTTAGACATCCACCCTTGACCTTTCTTATAGTAAATGCATTTGTAGAATACGATCCTCTAACACTCTTGTTCATGTAGTTCTTTCTCATTGTGTTTTATGAAAAAAAAACTTATATTGCACAATAAATAATATAGCACTTATTGATATAATTATAACTTGCAAACGAATACCTTAGATATTCATTTAATAGGACAACAAATGATTTGGAGCCTTAGTTATGAGGAGTTTTCATTTGTTCTCTGTTCACTTTGGCCTTCTCACATTTTTGCTACATAAAAAAAAAGATAGTCATTAAATCATCTAACAAGATTAATGAAAGAAAATGTGAAGGGAAAGAAAACAAACCTGAATGTTGGGAGAGGCCTAATAATCACACAAATTGTTCCAATTTCAGGAGACATCTGTTTCAGAACATGTCTCTTTGCCTCTGCATTGGAAGGAAAAGATTTTTAATATTGATGCAGTCGATAACAATGATCCGTGGTCATTTGTTTCAACAGTGAAGTGACATAGTTTGAAACATTAAGATTGTCGATATCAATGATATTCAATTTTATCTGTGAGCAATAAGTAAAATTGTAATTAATCTTAAAATAAGTGAAATAATATTGCATATAGTTAAATAAGTTGAAAATTTACCAAAACTTTATCCAAAACATTCTCGAGCAAATTGTCTTCCTTAAACTCCTTAACATGCTTTAGGCAAGGTAATTCTGTTTTGGTAATCATCAACAACTCATTAGACAATTTTGCTAATTGAATCTTGTGTAAAGGATGACCTTGCGAAGTATCAATATATATGACAACTTCTTGTTCATTGTAGCATTCATTTGTTGTAATTCACAACCTCTAGTTATAACTCTACCTCTTTTTTTTTATGTTAGTATTGGAACCTAACAACAAATAAATAATGATAAGAAAATACACATCAAACATGTAAATATATATTTGAGCATAAGTCTGTTTATAAATGTTAAAGATTAACAAACTTGCAGATCCTTTTATACTAGTTGAGGTAGATGGAGGTTGTTGTTGACTTGCTTTATTGGTGTTTGAGGTCGATTGTTGTTGTTGGATAGGAACTTATTGATCTTATTATTATTGGGTAAGAACAATTTTGATACTTGTCACTTTCTTCCCTTTGTTTCTGCCAGGTGTCATTATATTGGATATCTATAACTCAAATATCAATAATTTACATTAACATAACCTATTTATCAATAATATGCATTAACATAACTCAAGCATCAATAATACGCATTAGCATATCTCAATCATCAACAATGTGCATTAACATAACTCAAACATCAATATAAGTCAATCATCAACAATTCGTATTAATATAATTCAAACATCAACAAATCAGCAATCCACTTTGACATAATTCAATCATCAACAATCAGCAATAACATAAATCAAACATCAATAATACGCATTAACATAAATGTTACCAATATTACATTTCAAACAATGTAAACAACACTTTTATTACCTTCAATTATCATGATCAAGATCTTAAAAACCATCATCATTAATTGCATTATGATTCAACTCTTCATCACTATTATATTTGGCCAAAGTATCATCATTGTCATATAATTCATCCTCAATATAGTCTTAATCTCTTTTTACCACAAGATTAGCTTGTACTTCATTTTCTTCTAGTATACTGGGATCAACATATCTCCTATGGAATGATGATATATCTGTATATTCTATTGGTAGGGCTTTATTATTTAGTTTCGATTCAATCATCACCATCTTCACTCATTAGACCATTTTCCCTTTCACAAAAATCGAAGAGATTCACTATTGAAACTTTTGACTAACTTTCTAATTGCTGCTCAATACAATGTTGTTGAGGTAGAATCCTTGCTTCACTTCACTTATAAGGACAACAGGGTTATTATCATACCATATATTACTAACATTATTGCTAGTATTATTTTCATTTACTTTTACGTCACTGAGATTAAACCATTTGGACTTAAATAGAACAATCTTTTTTATTTTTAATGTAATACAACTCTATTATTTATGAGATGATACCATAAAAGTCAATAAAATCGTCATCATGTTGTCCCTCAATAATAACCCCACAATTTTAGCTTCTAAGTCGACTGTCTCGATCTTTTATGTGAAATCTAACTCCATTAATAATGCAACCTGCATATTTTTTGCCTCACTTATGAGGCTCACATGCCAAAGCGTATAATGTTGTCATCGCTTCTTGCAATTTATAATTATATAATTGTATCATATGTAGGACAAAATATAATTAGAGTTAATCTAACATACAAATTGCTATAAGTTCATAATATTCCAAAAATAACGTACTCCAGTCCAAAACCATGATGGTAATTTAACCTTATGTCTTTCTTCAACATTAACAATCCCTTTTCTTCGAATCTCATATTTGTGCTCTCCATTTAAAAAAGTAAATTGATGTCGAAAAATATAGATTGAACCATGAAATCTAAATATGAAATAATGAATAAGAAGTAATATACATGCTCTATTTATATATCAAGTTCCCCACAATTGTTCAAAATATACCAATAGCCAATTTCAAGTTCGTCTTTAAGTAACTCCATATATTTTCCTGTTTTAAGTGGCCTTACTTTTTGGTCAAAATCAAAGTTACGTTCTTTTCTATTAAATTTAGTCTCCATGTCATTTAAGCACATCAAACAAAATGTCAAGCATTTATTCGCTATATAAGCCTTTGCAATAGGCCCTTCAGGTCGAGCTCTATTACGCACATATCACTTAAAAGAGCTTAAAAAACTAAACAAAATATAAAACATTAACAATTGTTACTAACTAATAAGATTGTTGGGAAACAAAAGTAGAAGTTAATATAAATTATCTTTCACTAGGGAACATCCATCGAAATTGAATCAGTCCACAAAGTTTTACCACGTATGGTAAGTGAATTGCTAAATGTACCATAACATTAAAAAAAGATAGTGGGAATACTAGTTCAAGCTTACCTAGAATCAAAGTTATGTCTTTTTCCATTTGTTCAAGCTCTTTTACTTCCAGTGTCATGCAATATAATTACTTAAAAAAACTCATCCAATTATCCCAAAGTTACAAACAACACATTTTATAAACACCCTTGTATTCCAATAGGGAATAATTGCAAAAGTACATAACAACCATGGCTTTTTAACCCCAAAACTTTCCCTCTTTGACATTGACGCAATGGGCTATATTAGATGCATACCCATGAGAAAACTTGACTGAGTTAAGAAAATGAAAAAAAAATTGCTTCTCCTTTTCTGATATGTTGTAACAAGCAGGTGGAATAATATATGACCCATCATCTCTTCTTTTCAAATGCAAATATTTTCTTATATTCATGTCTTCCAAGTTTAATTTAGCATTAATTGTATTTTTTTGATTTGCCATCAATTCCCATCAAAGATTCTAAAATATTCCCATAAATGTTTTTTTCAATATGTATAACATTAAGATTATGCCTCAATAATAACTCCTTCCAATATGGAAAATTGAAAAATATGCATTTCTAATTCCAATTAAGCTCAACAACACTTCGGTTTCGCTTTCTATTACTTGGATATTTGACAGGTGTAATGTTTGCCAAATGTGATAGTTGGTAAATCACATCATCATCATACATGTGCAAAGGAGCTTCACCCAATTCTTCTTTTCCATTAAACAATTTGCTTCTTCCCCATTTATGCCCATGTTCCAAGTAAATACGATGTCCTATATAACATATTTTACTTCGTAGCTTCATTGAATGAGTTTGATGGTTACATATAGGACAAGCTGTATATCTTTTAGGACTCCATTCAGACAAATTAATTTTCATAAGCTAGAAAATAATTTATAGTCTACAAAACATCCACATATATTATAAATGTTATACCTTTAACAACATCATAAGACTCTAATCCATCCTCCTAAAGATGGTTTAAGTCACCAATTAGTAGTTGCATGTATACCTCGATATCCTTATCAGGAGCTGTAGGTCCTAGAATAAGTAAAAACAATAACATAAAAAGTTCATTCATACACTTACATAGGGTTAAATTGTATGGCACTAGAATTACTGGCCACATGCTATAAGAAGTATTTATATTACTGAATGGATTAAATCCATATGAGGCTAAACCAAGTCGTACATTACGACAATCCTCTTCAGACCATGAAAAATTTTCATCAAAGTCTTTCCATGCCATTGAGTCTGCTGGATGACACATGAAGTTATCATCAGTTCATTTCTCTTTATGTCACCTCAAATATATGACTGTTTTTGTTGACATAAAAAGCCTTTGTAGTTATGGTTTAATAGGGAAGTATCTCAAGATTTTATACTGTATCTTTTTCCCTTTCCTATCATCCACTTTCCACCTTGATGTACCACAAATAGGACATTCTTCAAGATCTTTACTGTCCTTCCAAAATGTATCATGATAATACTTACAATCATGTATTGAAATATATCCTAATCTAAGGTCCCTTAACAATTTCTTTACTTTATAGTAAGAATTGGGCAATTTGTGTCCAACAGGTAATTCATTATTAAGCAAGTCAATTAATATGTCAAAGTATTTGTTAATCCATTTAGTATAGACCTTCAAATGTAATAACTTGACAACAAAAGATAGCGGTGAGAATTTCAAGCATCCTGAATATAATCCTTCTTGAGCAACTTTCAATAACTTCCTAAAATTATCTTTTGTAATACTAATAATTATGTTAGGCAAACCAATTTCATTTATAGTATCTATATAATTCCTATAATCTTCTAACATCTCGTCAATCCCATCATTAACATCGTCACTAATATCAGAATCTTCTACATCAATATTGTTACTACTATCACCACCTGTATCAAAACTTCTAATACAACTGGCTTTAAATCGTTCGCTATGATAAATCCATGAAGTATATAATTTATCTATGCCTCGAATTAGTAAGTGATTATATACCACATCTTGACTTTGAATGTTCACATTTAAGCAATCTATACATGGACAATGGATACAACATTCTACACCCATTTAATCTTTTACAAATTGCATGAAACTCTGAACTCTTTTTAGGTATTCAGTAGACCATTTCTGATGATACTTCCAACTTTTATCCATCTAGTTATACAATTAAAAGTAAATTACTATATGCAATTTAAGTTTTAAATAAAATAATGATAAATCAATAAAAGTTGGCATACTAAGTTTTGATTTAAAAAAACAATGAAATTGAGCTTGCTAAGAAAGACATCATGTATATGTAGTGAGTTTTAAACATACCTCTTATAGTTCTCAATTTGTCACCATAATATTAGTAAGGTATGTGACATTGTTAGACCACATGAATTAAGAAAGGGTCTTCTCGATGTAACTTCTAAGCTCATGAAATATTTTATTGATAAGTCTCAATAGAACTGCATCATAGGTTTCTAGCTTATATATCATCCAAGTGGTTCATAAAATAGATCATCCATAATTATAGTAGATTTCTTATGATTTATGTTCAAAATTATGAATTATATTTTCAATTCTTCACCATAAAATCACCAGGTATATGGCATTGTTAGACCACATGAATCAAGAAATGGTCTGCCCATTATGAATCCTAAGCTCGTGAAATATTTCACCAATAATTCTCAACGAAGCTGCATCATAGGTTTCCAGTCTATATACCATCTAAATGGTTTATAAAATAGATCATCCATAATTATAAGTGGATTTCTTATGTTTTATGTGTGAAATTATGAATTAAGTTTTTAATTTGTCACCATAACACCACAAGGTACGTGGCATTGTTAGACCACATGAATCGAGAAGGGTTCTTCTCACTGAACTCCTAAACTCGTGGAATATTTCACCGATAAGACTCAATGGAGTTGCGTTATAGGTTTCCAACCTATATATCATTCAAGTGGCTTATAAAATAGATCATCCATTGTATGATAAACTCATTCCACATGCAGTAAATATTGATGTAATTCATACATCTAGTCATCAATGATTTTAACAGTATTCCAAACAATAACACAAAATCAAGACCTTTCTTGTATTCACACAAAAACAAAACAAAAATACTAAGACTATTAAAACAGAACATAAAAGCTAAAAAAAAGTTAGACAACTTACCAAGATAGACATACAGAAAACTAAAGACGAGGAATGACAAATGACGAAGCTAGACAATTATTGATGTTCTTTAATAGGGCCTAGGAAAAAGACAATTTTGTATTTTATATAATACAATTATTCAATGTCAATATGAACATACATGAACGTTATTTGAAACTATAAGAATTGGACATACACTAACGTTACTATATTTGTTAACAAGTCTAAACATATAACTATTAAAACAAAAGTGACTGCGCGTCGTAACGCTAATCAAAATTAAAATAATTAGACTACTACCGTAGCAGTGGCAAGTCTAGGTCGATCCCACAGAGAGTGTGTGTAAAGTTTAAGAAATGAAATTAATCAGTGTTTAGGAAAAAGGGGGGTTTGGATTTTTAGAGATGAAAATAAAATAAAACTAACTAATAAAAACAAATTAAAGAAAACATGCA
>JANJEY010000002.1:12379834-12396863 GCA_024703695.1 Erythroxylum cataractarum | reverse complement strand
ATCCCTAATGATTACGAATCATTAGTCGCTACATATGAATTTCAACATAACAATTACGGATTATATCAAAATTCTAGCAATGAGTTTTGCAATTAACAATCCAATGAACGCATTAAAATCATCACTCACAATACCTAAGTTCATACACAAATAACCGAATAATAACGAAAATCTGATTATTCATACACAAAACCTAAATCAGTTAAAGTCGGATAACACAAGCAATTTCTAATGAGAGAAAGAAACAACAAAATAAAAATAAAATTACTTAACCCGGGCCATCAGCGTCGATGTCACCTCCAAACCAGCGTCGGAATGTTTAGCCCTTCATGAGTCTTTTTCGGTAAAAATACTTCAGTCTCATACCCATTTTAATCCATTTGATTTCTCGACGCTCCGCAAGCTTAATCTTCACTGTGAGTGTTGCGTGATTTTCTGATTCAACTCTCCTCTTCACTGTGCGTTGATGGGACCATTAAAGGTCACCCATCAACTTAAAACATTGCTCTTCTCTTCACCGTGCCACACCACTCACAGCTGTTACTCTCCAACGCCGCACTCTCTGCTCGTTCTTGTGTCTGTTGACAAGACAAAAAAATCAAATGTTGTTAAAACCCTTCATGCTCTCCTCACTAACGCAGTACACTGAGTTTTACGCAGTGTGTGTTACGTAGCATGATGTGTTTAATGCAGTGTTGCGTTACGCTGCAAACGCAGCGTGCTGAGTTGTTGTGTGTAAACGCAACGTAACCACTGATTTCTTTTTCTTTTTTTTTCAACAATCAACTTGGTAAACAATTATATTTCAATTTTGTTTTAGAAAATTTTGTCTTTTTGATCTCAAAAATATATCAACAAATCCAACCCAGCAGACAACATAAATTAAACACAAATTGAGCATTTTATCATAAAAATAGGATTGAAATCACATGTAAATGCATAAGAAAATATAAGATACTTCAATCTTATAAAAAAGCTATTATTGGGTCATTTTCAAAACATCAAAGGGTTATAAATCAGATACTAGTGGGGCTATAAACTTAATATAAGTAAGAAAAAGAACAGAAGAGTCTCCGATTAGAAGAGAGTAAATAGAAAAAAAAAGAGTTAGATAACATATAGAAGATGAGAGCTTGGTGGAGAGCTAATTGCTCCATTGTAAAACATATAGAAGGAAAAAATGAATTGAAAAATAATTGTAGTAAAAGTTAAGATTATTCGCATACTAAGCGTCATAATTTACTTTTTATATTAGAATTTTAATATCTTCATATCTTTGGAGAAAATGCTCTATAAACATATTGATTTGAAGATTTTTTTTAAGGTTAACAAACACTACTGTAAAGTGAACTTTTAACATCCTAAACTTAAATCTTCCTCTAAAGTACATATCATGATTTGTTAACATGGCTAAATTTATTAATAGAAACATTACATTACATCATTTTTCAAGCTCATATATTAAGAAACTCTTATATAAGCATAAGCAAGCAAACACATTAAGAGGCAATTCCATAAAAGCACTAAATACCCATCATGTGCTAACAAAATTAGATAAGAAATATGGACCTATGATGCATATTCAACTTGGAAAAGTCACTATTGTTATTTCTTCCGCAGAACTTGCAAAAGAAGTTATGAAGTGTCATGACTCCATTTTCGCAATAAGGCCCAATATATTTTCTATGAGTATTTTAACTTATGGTTATAATATACGTAGTATGCATTCAATCCAACTAATCTCATCTTTCCATCATCTTTATAGATGCTCCAAATTTAACATTTTAAAGGGCTAGATTTTAAAGAGAGTTGTATAATATTCTCTAACAGTCCTTTCATTGAATAGTTGGTAGGCTTTTCCCTAATAACTATGGAAGGTTAAAAAAAAGTCAACCTATACACAACCAAATTAGAAATAAATTTCACTTTCTTCCAAATACAAATTGTAACGTCCCAAAAATCTCGATTTTATGAATAATACTTTTTGGGTCGTGAATAATATATCCTGAGGTGAATAGTGACACTCGGGATCTAAACTGTATTTTATTTTATTTGGCATAAAATAATTTTGTTCAAGGACAGTCCGAGGATCAAATTAGAGCTCCAAATGAGTTTATTTTAAGGGTTTAACCAAGAGTTGACCAATGGTCAAAGTTGGACCAGAGAAAGTGTGAAAGTCAAACTCAAAACTATTAACGAAAACAAATGATATTAATTAAGGTCTTTATGTGAGGTTGATATTTCCCTAAGGTATTTTTATTGAGTAAAACAATTAATAGATAAAGTTAATCTAAAAAAAGAATTAGAAAACTTTTAATAAGGGACCACATGTTATTTTGGTCATTTTCTTCGCCACCTATCCTCTCTGAACATTAAATCATCAACCTTGGGTCCCTAAACTCACCATATCAACAAAAAAATTAGGAAAAGATGAAGAAGGTGTTCTTGATGAATAGTACCTGAAATTTTGTAAGGTAAGTTAATGGAGTTTTAATTATTTTTAGTACATGATTTTGATGTAGTTGCATGCATTGATGAATAAAATGCATGAAATTGAATTTGTTATTCAATATTATGAAGATAAGAAGAGGAATTGAAGGAGAGAGAGAAAGAGAAAGAGAAAGAGAAAGAGAAGGAATAAGAAATTGATGATTAAATTGAAGTTTATGGAAGTTTAATTTGAAGATTTGGACATGAATTTGGTATGTGTTCTTGTAATTATACTTTTTCCTAAAAATTGTGTATTGAAAAATTTAGGGTTCTTGAGCAAAATTAAGGGTTTACGAAATTGTTGTTAAAAATATTTGATTGGATGTTAAATGAAGTAGTATGTGTGATTAATTGAGATTTTAGACTTATAATTTGTACTTTCCCCATTAGCTTACATTATGTTTGAATTTAAAAACTTGATGTGCATGTTATCTTTGATTAATTGGAGAGATGAATATGTCTTAAATATTGTATGAAATAAATTAAAACCAATAACGGAAGAAAAAAGACATTTACTTTGGCCGAATATAAACTAGCTTGAATTGGTTATTATGAGATTTTATTATGAAATTTAATTAGATTTGCCTTTGGTAAAATAGATAGGAATTAGAGGAATGTGATAAGGTTGGTATGCCAATTAAGGAGTTAGCAGTACTGCATCATGATATACGTTACCGAACATATGGCTTCAAGAGCTCGATTCTGGTGTAAGATTTGATTTGTGTGATGAATTGAATGGCTCTGAGAGCTCAATTCTAATATGAATGTATATAAAAAATCGATCGTATGGTTGAGAGAACTTGATCTTGTATTTTTTTTTAATCCCGCTTATCCAACTCTGTGATACAATTCTAATAGATTTTACTTTGGGGCAATTATATAAAGTAGATGAATGCACGATTAATCATTAAAAAACTTCAAATGAAAGTAGTAATTGAATGTACCATTTATTGATCACTGTATAATTAGATGTGAATTATTAAAATAGATATATGCTTGTATTTCATAACTTGATTTTAAATGCCTATTTATGCTTAGAAAGAAATGAAGATATTATATGTGAAAAAAAAATACATGTTATGGTTGACTGAATTGAATTGAATATGAAATGGAATTGTTTAAACACCACTAAGCTTATAGCTTAGCGTGTAGTTTTTTTTTTTTGCACGTAGGTTTTGAAGAGAATTAAAAGAAAGCTGTGGTGAATCTACTACAAGACAAGAATCACATAGAGGATCTCGAAAGAATTGTAGGTAGATGTACTACATATTTTTATTTTGTTTTTGGTTATGACATGTACACATTAATAATTGAAGGATCTTACAAGATTTTATTGTGAATTATATATGAATAAATGAAAGTTATATATGAAATCTAGTTTAGATGTGTTGAAATGTATTAGAGGATGGGTAAATTATTTTGTCAAAGAGTTTGATGTGGAGATAGATAGTTGAGTAACATGCATAAGAATTGTGTTGAAGTTTCTTGCAGAAGGTTTTAAGTAAATATAGAGGAAACTTTGTCTAAATTTTATAAAGTGAATAGTTATTGCTAGATTAATGAGGTTTAAAAAAATATTTTATTTTGAAGCATTAGGTATTTAAGAATATGGTAACACTTGATATGTCGATTTCATTGTTAGGTATGAGGTGTTGCACAAATAACAACCCATACACCAAAAGCATAGCAAATAAACCCATATAATGCTAACGCAGCAGATAACTAGAACACAAAAACAAAACAAGAAAACAATGGCTCTTAGGCGACTTACTTGGACAGAGGACCACAAATGACCTACAGATGATGCTTCTTTAATAGAAAAAATAGCAGAAACGAAGACAAAGAATGAATTGAATATGAAGATAGCTTCATCTTTGTCTTAATAATATATCACAAAATGTCATCGTTTGTTATAAAACAAATGACATCGTTTTCAATTAATTCAGAAAAAAATGGAAAACATTTGGCAACGATTCAGACAAACGCCGCCAAATGTGAACAATTCGCAATGTATTCAAAGAAATAGCGCCAATTAGCAAAAGAAGCAATATCATTTTTTAATGTTTAGCAACAATTCAAGAAACGGTCACTAAAAGTAAATCATTAGCGACGAATTCAAAGAATCGTCGCCAAATGGTGAACCATTGGTGACAATTTCTTAGCACCATTGCTAAAGGTCTGACCATTTGGCTATGCTTCTATTAATCGTGCAAAAAATAAGGTCGTCAAATAATTTCATTTATATATCTATATGTTTAAGTTAATTGTATGTAATTAGTATATACTTACGCATATATATTTATATATTCAATAAATTAGTATAGAATTTACATACAATAAATAGAGTTTGTGACACAACCTTAAATTATCAAATCATATATTTTAACATAAAAAATAAAAAAGTATAAATCTATGTAATATTAATTAATTTTATGTTTAAAGTTGTATAAATTTTTGAAATGAGATTGTTGGAGGCTAAATTTATATTTACATTTAGAATCAATCTCAATAATATTTAATTTCATTTTTATGAATATCATATTAATTTATATTATTAATTTTCATTTTTTAGTATATTACAATCATTTTTAATTATATTGTAATTAATATAATTATATATGGTAATTAATATAATGATATACGAATGTATGCATAATAATTGTAACTAATATAATAATTTATGCTTGTATAGAGCAGCCTCTGGAGAGAAAACACCTATCCTCTCTTAAGCAATCTTAACAAGCATGGTAAAACGACAACGTAAACCACAAACGTTGCTGTAAGCAGCAGACAAGATAATTTATCTACAATGAAGTTTTATAAATAAGGTAAATAAATCCTCCTCAACTGAAAGAGTCTCCAAATGCTTCCTAAATAAGGCTGAACCATCGAAGGCGATCTTCTTCTCCGAGCTAGTCAAGTTGCCAGGTATGAGTTCCTCTGTCTGGCTTCTCACCTTTTCTTCTTCTATTTATCTTTTTTGTTGTTTTGTAATAGGTAGTCATTAGCTTTCTCTTAGAGGAGTCACAGATCACTCCCATCCTAGGTGAAAGCTAAGGTTGAGGTATGAAATCACTTGATTTTTTTGTACTAACTAACTCAATGTCTTCTTGCTTAATCCAAATCTACAACTGGTAGTTAGATGTAGGGTTTTGTTTTGTAGAGACAACTTCAATCCCCAATCTTCATTATACCCTTCAGGTAAGTCTTCCCTTTTTATAAATTTATGTTTAATTGCTCTAAAGTTGATCTGTTCATCTGCTTGAATTTCTTGCATTTGTTTTATTTTTGCATGTGTTGGCCTTATTATTTCTGTACTTTATTTTTTTTGAAGACTAGATTCAAAAATTCAAGAAATATGTAGCTTGTTACAAATGTGAAAAATCGCTTTGTTTATTATTTATATAATTTTGTCAGCTCTCAGTTCTTTGTCTTTTGGACTTTGTGAAACTTCAATTAATTTTGAAATAGAAGTATTGGTGGAACTACAGTAGAATTTTAGGACTCTTCTAACTTACACTTTTTAAAAAAATTATATGAACCTTTATTTTTAGGGATTTAAAGATATTTTGTAATATCATACAAATGTTAAGTGTCATCTTGTAATTGATAATAAGATTCTTTTCTTTTTATTTAAATCCCCATATTCTTTTCTTTTTATTTAAATCCCCCTTCCTTACAAAATCAGTTATAAATTATACCAGGTAAAGTCTGTAACTAGATGAGGCAATGAAACTTTTTTTAATTGAAATTTCTAGATCACTATTTTACAAGCCATCCATTCACTTTAAGATTATTTTAAGACACACTTACATATAATACAAAATGAAGCAATTACTTTAATAATATTTACTAATGTTCCTCGAGTACTTAAATCAACCACTCATTTCATAATAGGTACCAATATATTATGGATTTATTTTTATCTAAAAGATTTATATTATGACATTTAAAGAAAATTTTCCTTTTATTAAATATAATACTATAAATTTATTCTTTTAAGTTTTATCTTATATTAGTATTTAAAACAGAATGAAGTGCCGAAACAAAGATCTAGAGTAGTACATATAAAGTTAACATTTTCAACCTTGTCATATAAAGTTGTCTTAGTTAATATATCACAAAATTTTGGATTGCAGAATGTTGGAACATTCAAATAATAAGTCTTCTATTCTTAAGGATGTCAGATCACATATTAATATATGCCATTTGCTCTGGTTTTTATTTATCTTTAATGGTGGTCTGTAAACATTGAATGTGCTTATATAGGAGATTTTTTTATGGATAAAAAAATAAAGTTCCGATGAATTTGATTCTTCTATGAATATTTTGTTAATTGAATATAACTTCATATAGTTTTTCGTTTCCTAATTAAATTGTATACTCTGTTTCTATATTGAATGTATTTATAACTTGTTTTTCTTTCTATTGACTTTTCAAAATAAAATTGTTAACATAAATTCATCACAAAATATCAACATAGTGACTAGTTTCTGATGGCATAAATGAGCTTCGACGGGAGGAATGTAACAAAACTGAACAAATCCATGCATAACAAATCTCCTCATCAAAGACTAATCACTGCTTACTTTTAATGCCAATCTTCTTCTTTAAGGTTTTAGTATCATTCCAATTAGCTCTCTTTCTTTATTATTTGCATCTCATGTTTTGTTAGCAAGCTGTTAGATAAGCGTCTGATTATATATACTTTGTGTTTTGTAAAGCTTCCTCAAATCTTCAAGAGAACATAGATAGAAATGGAGGCGATGGCGATGTCCCGATGGTCCATACAAGATTAGGGAAATTAGTTATTTTGGAAAAGTCATCAATTACAAAAACTATGTCTATTCATTGTAACGATGATGGAGCCACTCAATTGGGTATGAATGTGTTAAAATATAGGTTCATTATATCATTTGATTTAGATTTGATTGTTCTATATTGTTTGTTCCTTAAGTAAAACACATGGTATGAGTGGTTCATCTAAATCAGTGATCCATACTATATCTGGTAAATTATTCACTATATCTTCTACTAGTTTAGTTAAAATCAAGATGTTGGAAGAGAGTGTCAATAAACCAACTCCTTAGGGAGCATATTTTACTATTTTTTTGATGTCTTCGAACGTGCAAGGAACCTTCTTAGAAATCCAAACATAGGGAACTCGTTTTTCTTATCTACCGAGTCTCATGTCACTTGGAATCTAAAAAAGTAATCATTTTTTTTTCTTTTTTAAGAAATTGGTGTAAAACTTTATTTAGTTTTACCTGTAAGAATTATTAAATTTCTAATTAAAATCTTGTATTGCTTACCATATATCATTATATTATGTTACTCACAATATATCATCAATATATTATTTATTTTTGTAATAATTATATATCATTATATTACAAACTTCATGTTAACATTATTTGAAAATTTTATGACATTGTATATAATTGTCAAATCATGTAATTTAAAAGAGAAAATTTTAAAAATTTATGTCTATGTAATATTAATTAATTTTGAGTTTATAATTTCATAAATTACTGAATGATCTAACATTTTTGTTAGCTAAACTTATTTTTAAATTTACAATTATTGTTAATAATATTAAATTTGATTTTTTTTCAATAAGATATTCAATCACAAAATGATCAAATCAAAATTAGTCAATTTATAATTATAAATAATAGAGTTATTTTGTTATTTAAGCCTTTGGTAATGATTTTAAAAATTCATCACCAAAGGATAACCCTTTGGCGAGGAAAAAAGTTAAACCGTCACAAAAGAATGAACCTTTGGCATTGATTCTAACAAAACGTCGCCAAAGACTTCTAATTAGCGATATTTTTGTAAAATGTCGTAAAACGTAAAGATTTTGGTTATATTTTTTAAAATTGTCACCAAAAACTAACTTTTAATCACGATTTTCAACTTTTGGTGATGATTTTAAAATCGTCACACACAAAAAACGTAACAAAAACTTACTTTCTTGTAGTGTGTGTTTTAGGAGGAGTTTAGGACAATTGTTTTCTAAAGTCCCATGGTTCTTCTTAACAAAAAAAATCCAAAGCACCATGGAAGATCTCAAGAGCCAGGAGCCTCCTCTCACGTAGCTAATTTTGTTAACTGTCTATATATTTTAATAGACTATGATTTCCTTCTTTTTCAGAAAATGGGTTGCAGCCCACCGTTGCTCTATATTTTATTAAATTAGATTACAATCTTTGCAAACATTAATTGTTTTTTGTACTAATTGTATTTCTAACTATATATTTAAAAGCTACCCATACATTTTTTTGTTTATCAATATTAAATATGAAAAATAATTGCATTCTTTGACTTTATTTTACACTTTTATACTCAAGGTTTAGCATATTAGTACTCAAATTTGTATAATTGATGTTTTTAATCATGCAAGTGTTCCTCACCAAGTTCATAAAATTTTGTTTCCTATATCAAATTGTCCCTTTTAATCAACTTTTACAATTTAAGTAACTAATGGAGAAGTTTATAATCAACTATGTGAATATAAAGAATGATTAGGATTAGTATGCATCTAAATTTTGTTTAATAAGTTATTTGAGATATATAGATATATTAAGAAGGATACCTAGTTTGTGGCTTCTGTGTCCTAATTTCATGCAACATGTAACTGATATGCAAAAGTAGAAATTATCTCAAATTCACAATAAAAAGCATAGTGTAGAAATAACATAGTTCCGTTGAAGTCTTACTTTTTACATTTTGCATGTGCATGCAATTATGCTATAAATGACAACAAGGTTACAATGCACTTTCCATTGACTGTGTACAATGTGCAATCCTTGTCTAAGACAATTCCTTGGGCTTTAATTACTTAATCTTCGACTTCTCAGCTTGAAATTTGACACACTAGCCTAAAACTTTTATAACTCGATGCCCAAGTTCTTAATAACCGGTCTTGAAGGGCTTGACAGACTTGAGATCACCAGCGACCCCAGCAATAGATCCAGCAGCAGCAGCTATAGTAATAACGAGACAAGCACCGCTTAAGATTTGAAGGCAAAGCCATCTTGTGCTCCATTTTGGTATCTGTTTCTGTGCAAGGTACATCTGAACTGGGAAATAAACTGTTAATGGCCAAAATCCCAGAGCCCCTAGGAGTCCAACAATGTCATTGAAGAATGGAAGTAGCATTGAGATCACAGTTGTAGTGATCACAAAAGCTGTCCTCCAAACCAGTCTGAACAGGTTAAGCTTGTAGGATCCAACTTTGATTTCTCTGGTGATGAACTCACTGTCTGGAAATCTTCTGGCTGCCTCTTTTTCAATGAAGGCAAAGAGTGGTTGGCAGAAGACTTGGTATGCACCAACAAGGTGAATTACTATAGCAACATTGGCAATGTCAAGTAGCCAATATGGATTGTAGAAGCCAAAACCTGTCAAGAGATTTCCAGGTGACTTGTCTCCTAAAGCCGCATAGCCAAAGCAGCCACATGACATATAGAACAGGGTTGTGACAATAACACTTATCAGGCTTGCTTTCTTCATCGTCTTTGATTCTGCTGGAGGAGATCTTACTGTGTCCTGAAGTACAATAACCCATGAAGGTTGCTTTAGTTATGATTCTCAAGATAAATCTAACTGGTTTTTGCAAGTTTCCAGTTTTATATACCTGAATTTCAATAAGGATGATGGAGTATGAATAGGCAAATGCAATGTCTCCAAGTGCCTGGAAGCTTCTCCATAACTTTTGTGTTTGCGTCACAGTTCCAATGCTTATACCTGTTAAACTTCCCATTACTTTCCCATTTTCTGCAACTTTAGCTATGCCAAGTCCAAGACCAATAGTTGAGTAGGAAAAAGACATGACGGCGGCAACAATGGAGAGCCACCATAGCTGATCGAAGTCAGGAATCTGAGAGAAAATTATTTGCGCGATGCCAAACGCAATCATGTAAGGATTGGCATTCATGTGGCAGGGATTCTTGCCACCACTCTTGTGGAAGCAATTAGACCTCTTGACAGCCCTATTGCATGAGAGCAGGCAAAACCATTTAGTCTACAGAATTCTGCTTTAGATTTTATAAAATTTTGAACTCGACTAAGCTAAAATAAAATCAGAACTCACATCATGCTTATCGATGATGCAATTGTGTAGCTAATGGAAATTCCAAAAAGGTTTAAATACTGAACCATTCCGCAAATCCTGACGTAGGAGCCTCCTGGGAAAAAAAAAAGGAAAGAAATGACAGTGTAAGCTTTTAGTTAACCAAAATCTGAACATGATTTCTCAAGCACGACTTACCGAGATTGGCTCGAACAGCATCCATGTAAGTGTAGTTCCTCTTGCCAGTGACAGGATCACCGGAACGGTAACAAGAAGCCAGCAGAGTGGACGTATAGTAAGTGACCATTGAGAACAAGAACAAAACGGATGGACCAGCAATCCATCCCAACTGAGCAGTGGCCCAAGCCAAAGACAGGACGCCAGAACCGATCACAGCCGTTATTATGTGAGCACTTGCGGTCCAAACAGTTCCTGATTAGAGCATCATCATTAGCAAGATTTAGACTCTGAGCATGTAGCAGCTAGAAAGCTGATATAAACCATTACTTAAGCTAGAAATCATGCGAATGTGTTTACCAGTTCTCTTTAGCTTCCCATCATCATCAAACCACTCCCTGGATCCGACTTGAGGCTCCAAGTCAATAGCAACATCGAAAACTTGGTGGTTCTTTCTGGACCCATGGTTATCACCCATCTTAGCTTAAACCAAGTCTGCAAATCCTTTTTCAGATAGGTGTTGAAAGAAAAGAGAGACTCTTTCCCTTCACTACTAAGCTAACAAACAGAAACAACCAAGCAAATGTTAGCAGCTAGAGAGCTTGAATTTGCTCGATCGTGAATTTCGGGTGCATCTCTTGGGGAACGCACGGGGCATATATATAGGCAGGAGAACAGGAAAAGCAACCAAAAAAATAGGCTAATATTTTAATCAATAAGGTATATTTCAGTGACTACCTTTGGACTCAAGATTCTGGTCTTATTGTTTCTCCGCCATCCTTTGCTAAAGAATATGGTCCCAAAGCACATCATTCACTCCATTGAATGGTGATGGTGTAAAATGGAGGTGGTGAGTGGAGGCATTTGGACGAAAATTTTTCTTTCAGCTTAAAATAAAGGAGACATGGTGCGAGCACTTAAGCTTTCATCATTTATAAGTAGAAGTCATTACCATAGATAGGTGGACAAAGCAGTATCGTATTCCTTGTCTTTAGCCTCCAATGAATGTGGAAAGAAAGGCTATTAAATAAAGGACATTTTGCTTTCCAGACATTGTAATAGTATCTCGGATTTGGTAATAGTATGTGATTTTATCCTTCTCCAGTCGATCGAATGACTCTGTTTCAAGATTTAATCTCGGACATGTACATTGTACGATAGCCGCCACCGCTATGAATGGAACAGAATGAGTATCAATTTAGCAACAGACTCCAGCTTTCATTAATTGCCCCACTAAGACCTTAATTACACTTACGTGGCAAAACCAGCAACCTACACTGCGGAGTTAGGTTTTTCACTTGCATTTGGCCGTTAAAGTTCGTAATAATGATTTCCACAACTTTCGATATGGGTGTAAGAATACTTATTTGATACACCCTCTTGTTATTAAATTATTAATCCCTAACATAGTTATTACTTTGTATGTTGGTTCTGCAAGGAAATAGGTTGAAGAATCCATCATAACGGTATAGATTGAATAATCAGTACTATAGTATAGGAATAATTTCAAGATGGTTTTTTCTATTGTAAAGATGACAAATGTCAAGCCTAGTCCATCATTCTGTCCCTAAGTGTTGTATATTAAGTCAAACAACACTTGTCTCTTGAACAAAGAAATTACATATTAGTGCTTGGCTGTAGCTCTTTCTTCTGCTACCTGACTAAACTTGTTATTGATTATTGTCAGCAAGGTTACAATTCAATGTCAAATTATGTAATCTTAGATTTAAATTGCGCTTTGAAATGGACGGTTGACAATATTGTAAAAGAAAAAAGATAGCAGCTTGGCATTATTGTGATGATTTTTGTAGGTATTATAGTCAATATAGATTAAATTATCATACCTACTAAAGTTATAAAAACTATCAACAAAAAAGCACTAGCTAGGTAGTGACTAAAATTGTTGCTATTCTCTATTATGAAAAAATAATAGCTTCGATATTTTTGGCAGGTTATGCCAGCCAAATCGAAAGGTCGGTAGACAATTAGGCTTAAATTGAACCTGCCAAAGCTAATTATATAGTATACTAATGTTAGGTTTCATGACAAATTGGCAGAACTGATGAGTCGAGATTAGTTAATGTTCTAGGTAGAGAAAGCTTTCAAAACCATGTTGGAACAAGTGATTTCCTTATGCATCAACTACTGCAAATCTATGTTGTGGTACTTTTAAGTTTGGCCTTTCATATCTTGGGTAAAAGAGCAGTAGTTAGGACTTCAGCTTCCATTTTGCTCTGTTTTAAGATATAGAGAAAATATCTTCTTGTGGACTTCTGAGCAGGGCTTCAATATAAGCTATAATCCCAAGCATGGCTAGCAGCAGAGCTCATGATTTTGGATTTACAAGTCTAGATGAGTTGGCTAATATATGACTTGTCACTTAAGATAAGCATGGATCTGAACAATTACTGGGAGCTAAGATCAGTATTCACTAGCATCATTTATAAGCTTCCCTTGATAGTTTCAGACATGAAAGACACCTTACTTATAATCACTCATCTGCTTAGTAGTGATCATCAGTCATTATACAAACGCGATCAGAACATCTGAAAGGGAACAAAATAAGGAAGAAATTAAGAGCTCGTCACATATCCAATGTTGCCTTGAAAAGGACTTTATAAAATAGGGACCCGTTTGGACAATTATTTCTTCTGATGAGTCTAGTAAGTCAAGGCTCGTGTTTAGATTTTTTTTTCTGACATTTGGACCTACCGTTGGCGGATATCTACCAAGGACAAGGTCGATCTTAGATAGCTTTAATTGATAGTGAGTTGCCCGAAAAGGAAATTTCAGGAAACATATATTATAATGGTGACAGGAATTTAAAGCAACGAGATGAATAATAAGATTCTGGGACAAAAGGAAAAGGGGAGAAGGAAAAGAAGGAAGCATGTGCGGACAACGAAGTAGGTCCTCTTTGGATGGTAAAGAGAAGGTCAACCTCTCCTCTCATGGTGGGGACTTAGCCTAGTTATATACGAAATACCTCCAACTCCACGACGGCCTTTTGTAGTTATGAAGGATCGATACAGCTACATAAGTCAACTATGGCTCCCTGAAGACTCGTGACTGTTGCTCCATCATTATCATCATATCGCATTGCAGCTTCTTGAAACTTCGATTTTAAGAAGTCCAGCATGGTTGCTTACTCAAATTATTTCTTGTATCACTCTTATGTTGTTTCGAATTTCTAGTTCCATATACCTTCTCCTTTAATTTATCTAATAAGATAAAATTTGAAATACCACAATTTTAATTGAGCCAAAAGAAAGTAATTCAATCTTAATATATATCCAATGAAACTTTTATACTTAATTTACAATTCAATTTTAATTTTAAAGTGTTATGAAGGCATCTTTAATAAAAATATATACAAATAAATATATAATTAAAAATATGGTTTATATAAAAATTTTAATTGTTTATTTTTAAAACTAATTTAAAAGTACAGACAGAGACATCAAAGATTTACATCTCCTTTTAGCTTAAAAAAAAAAGAATCTTGTGTGAAGTCACATCATTCAGACGTGATGTTTAGGTTGGGTTTGATTGTGTCGTGTATGAATTTTCCTTTTCTTCATTCGTTTCTGGGGTTCGTGGGGAGGGTGGTGAAAAGGGAATCAAATCCAAATCTTCTGTTCCACTTTCCCAATATCACCTTATGCTTATGAAATTTAGATTTTATGGGCAGGATGGCACTGGGAAAGTGGAACAGCTACCCTGTGCCCGGGAAAAGAGAAAACTAATAGAATTGACGTGCCTTTCGTTTTTTGACAAGAAAAAGAAAATGGCGTCTGTCTCTTGTTGAAATTGGCTCGTGGAGGTGAGGTTGGCGGACTCGGGTGTGACAGATCAGTGGCCCCTTTTCTTAAGTCTCAGGCCAGGTGGTGAAGGAAATATGAAAGTGGAGTCGACTTTATTGTGCTTGTCATTGAATCATGAGACGCGACCACCGAGTTTTGCCTTCTTCCCACCATCCTCTCTCAGTCTCCGGTTCTCAACAGCCGCTAAGATTAGGGTAGGATGGTTGCGTCTGGAAATGCTGAGAGATGGAGGAGGAGAACCTTTTTCAGGGTTGTTCGTAAGTAATACCATCTTTAGCAAGGTAATTTTAAGCTGTGGATTATATATTATATCGTGATCATAATTATCTCTCTCTCCTTTTTTTTTTTGTTGTAAGAGATGTTATAAGAGAGTTTAAATTATCATAAGCTATCTTTTAAGTCATTTATTTTTAGATTAATCCCCACTCGAGTTGGTTAAATTTTTTGCGATAAAATTCTGACCTCAAATTTTAAACGACTGCAAACATAAAAAAAAAAAAAATTTCGCAACTTTACTTAAATCAAGAATACTCTTTATCAACTCACTAGCGCCCTAAGATTATGATCATAATTTCATCCCAAAAAAAAAAGATTGTGATCATAATTATCTTAATAAGCCTTTCCTATTCTCCAAATTTACATACCTGATGCAGCTACTAATTTAGCATTCCATTAATTACCCAAAACAGCGTCAAAAAGTCAGAAAACAAAATACTATTGGATTATTTTCCACTATTGTACTAACAAAAAAAGAGAACACTAATGCCTTTTTAATTTTTACGTTGATTTTTAATTTTTAATAATTAAATAATATATAGTTAGTTGACAGTGAATTATATTATAAAAAATAGAAACATAAAATTAAAAAACCACTTTTATGTTTTTCATAAATATTGAAAACTAAAAGAAACTAAAATTAAAAACAAACATAAAAAAAATTTAAACTAACAGAAATTTTTTACTAAATTTAAAAAAAAGTGAAAAATTGGAAACATAAATAAAAACAATTAAACCCTAAGTTCACAAACTACTATGCTCAAAACAATTTGTGTTAGGAGTAACAGTGTGCTTACTAATAATGTTATGGACCTCTTCTTCACTGACAATTTATTCAACAATGACAACAATAATAATTTAGCAAAAAATTTATTGAAACATGAAATTTCGAAAAGTTTGATGTACATAAGTTTATTCTTAAATAATAGAAATGTTATTTTCGAATGAGTTTGTAGATAATTATTATTTCTTGTTCCAAAACTTTAACAAATTATAAACGAAAATTTCCTTTTAGTTTTGATTGATCAAATCGATATAGGATCGTAAAAACATGAATATAATGCATTATATGGGAACAGATCTTCCGTTTCCTGTGTTAAAAGCTCTCTCGGCCATTTATTGCAATAAATTTGATGACTGAGAGACTTTGAGCACAGAAAGAATAGGGATTCGGAGCAGAAGAAGTGATCCCGCATTGTATAGATATGAATGTCTAGTGAAAGACTTATGTTGTTAGATAGATAATGATCAGTCTCTTCTCAACATATAGATACGTTGTTGCTTTTAGGAATGCCAGCTTATCTGCACTAAGAAGAGAGGTGGTATATGGGTTGGTGAAGATATCACTATAAATCTAATCAGACTTTTGTCCTTCTTACTATTATCCTAACAAGTTTCATTCTTACCTTCCATTGAGATGGCACCACTTGAAATTAATCACCTTTTAGAAGAAAAGCTTTTAACACTCGAATACCATCCATTTCTTGAACTAAGCTTTTCTTTTCCGCGCAAGTCGGTAAGTTTCTCCACTGAGCCAACCGATACGAATATCTCACATCGAAGACCGGAGAACTTAAAGAATTAAGCTGAACGGTAATTTTGATTGAAGGGGCACAGTGTAGTGTAATGAATTAAGGTAGCGTTTGGTTTGAGTATGGGATCGGCTAAAGATATAGGTATAATAGTAGAAAGAGATGAGAATGGGTATGAAAAAAAAAAAGATATTTGATTTGTAATTGGATTTTTGTATTAATACTAATAATGTTGTTTGATTTGTTGCATTAATAGGAATTAAATATAATATAATACTATTTTATGCTCAATAAAAATAAAAATAATTTGCTCTTCATATGTTTATTGGGGTTTTCTCCATTTAACATCAAATTAAAATGAGAGATTTCAGAAAATATAACTGGAAGTACATAACGAAAAATTTCTTCGTTGATGAGATGTGATAAGGTGAGATGGGAGATCGTAAAGAATTTAAAGGCGTTAAAGAAATAAAAAGGATAGTAGGGAAAAGGTTGGGGATAAAAGAGTAAAAAATAAACGTGATAAAAACTTAAATTAGAATGAAACCTCAATACCCAACCCTTTTGGTGAGTTTAGTAAATTCTCAAATTTAACGAGATAAATACATTCTTTTGAAATTGAAACTCCAAAACAAACACTATTTTTTACAATT
>JANJEY010000002.1:12361439-12375358 GCA_024703695.1 Erythroxylum cataractarum | reverse complement strand
AATTAATTAAATTATTATTAGTTATTAAAATATAATTAATTAATTAATTAATTAAAATATTGTAATTAGTTTAACTACAACATAATTAATTAAACTATAATTCATTTATTAATTAAAATATTTTAATTAATTAATTGCAATATAATAAATTAAAATATTATTATTATTATTTATTAAAATATTTTTAATTAATTAGTTACCATATAAGTAATTAAACTATAATTATTCATTAATTAAAATATTGTAATTAAAATATTATTAATTAATTACAATATAATTAATTAAAATATAATTTATTTATTTATTAATAATTATATTGTAATTAATTAATTACAATATAATTAATTATAATATAATATAATTAATTAATTAATTAATTAATTAATTATAATAAAATTTTATTTCTGAGTATTTTTGCAAACCAACCACTATCAATGATAATGATAATCATTCATCCTCTTAACCAATCATTATAATTATAATGATAATATCAATTTTTCATTCTTTACTATATTCATTTTCAATTATCATTCCCCTGTACGAACCAATCGCACCCTTAACACATAAGTTTATGTTTTGTCTGCATGATTATAATGTAACAGATGTAATGAAATATTATTTCATTAATTAAAAAAATATATAATAAAATGAAATGTAATATCATATAATACATGATAAGCCGTAAAAATAAAAGACTTTTGATACGAAAATTTAGGATAAAATATAAAATAATAAGTAAAAGTTCTTATTCAAACAATATTTAACATTTTCATCCTTCCTAATAACAATTTTTTAATATTATATTTATATATATTTTATTTTATTATAAATTATTTCATCACATTTTATTGTATCTTATTTAATTAAAAACTTTACATCTAATCGAATATAGCCTAACTTTGTCGTCTTTTTTGTTGACAAAAGTAGTTAACATTGGCATGAAATGTGGGGCGACACTGGTTAAGCTGATCCGTGTCTACATTTGTCTGCTTTGCTTTTACTAAGCAAGAATAAATGTGGTACTAAGGTGGGTTATAGAACTTGGTTTGTCTCCTTTGGCGGCAGTGGCTGAGACTTGAGAGTCAGGTAGAGGATTTTTGGTTTATAAATTCTTTAATTTCTACAGTCATATGTGGGGAATATCCTGTAAAGTGAGCTTGCTCGAGAGAATATCCTGCGAACTCGTATTTTAACTTCAAATCGAGCGTCTTACATGGCTCTTTTTTTAAGTCGTGAAGAATTAAAAATAATATATAAATGAAAATATTTTGATAAAAAAGTTTAAATTCAAAAATATATTTTAAAATAGTCTATATCGGTCTTCCGACTTTAGTTAAAGCTATAAATTTATCTTTAAAATTTTAATATATATAAAATATGGCCACTAATTGGGCACATTTTCAAACTTGACCTGACACTTCAAACTTTAGTTTAATAACGTAAATATTAGGTACGCATAAATAAATCTTTTAATATCTTTATAATTTACATTCACACAATAAATCACGTAATAAGGGTTATGGCAATTTTACACTTCAAAATCATATATTTCTTTCCGTATACCAAAACGTTGGTAATTTATCAAATCATATAACTTAAGTAGTACGTAAATTTCATAAAGGTCCACATTAACATCTAATAGACAATTTTGCTTCTTATTTAATAATAGTTACATGTACAAATTCATAATAAATAAGAAAATTGCTGAATATAAACTTTATTGAGTCGTTAAAAAGTCAAAAAATAATCATCATCATAACCAAAACCCATCTCTAAACATGTTCCATAAATATTTTTAAAAGAAGGGCTTTAGTTTAGGGATTCGCAATCATAAGATTTGTCTTAATATGTTCAATGCACACTCTTTATTTTTAAACTTACTCCTTTAGAGTAACATATTCCAACTTTGTACATTTAGCACCTTTAAATTACTTGTCATTTGTAGAGAAAAATTATTGCAAAATTATTACAATAAAATTTTTATGGCTTAGTAATAGTACCAATAACCACAAGTCCTGAAATAAAGTTTTGCAACTATAAGACATGAATTATCATCTCAAAATAAGCTACAAATTTTGCTTCCATAATGGATGAAGCAATGACAAATTGTTTAGTACTTTTTTTATATAAAATTGCTCCTTCTGTTGGTAAGAACAAGTAGCCAATGTTAATTTTCTATTGTCAATGCATCCAACAAAATCTAAATCCGAATATCCAGTCACTTATAATAGATTAGATCTTCTATACATGAGCATATAGTCCTTTGTTCTTTGAAGATACCTTACCTTAAGATTTTTTTTTTTTTGCAATTTTCCAATGATCTATATGATTAGGATTATTTCGATATTAGTCTAACATTCCAACCATAAAACTAATGTCAAATCTTGTCCATGTTTACAAATACATAAGATTACCAACAATAAAAGCGCACGCAATATATTTCATTTGCTTATGTTTTACATCATTTTTTAGATATTGTATAAAACTAGAATTTCCCACTTTTTGTATCGGGACAATCCCTGCTGAACGTTTGTTCATATTGAATCTCTATAGTATTCTTTCAATATAGTCCTTTTAAGACATCCCTACCATACTTGTGATATATTTCAAATTATTGAAATTCTTATTACAAAGGATGTCTCTTCTATATCTTTCATTTTAAAATTCTTAGATAAAAAAATCTTTAGTATTATACAATATGTCTAAATCATTAGCAGCAAGCGAAATACTAGTAACATATAAGACTAGAAATATAAGCTTAGTCTTACTGATCTTTCGATTGATATAACGATCAACAATTTTTTATTGAAAACAAAAAGATATCATAGTATCACTAAATTTAATATACTATTATTGGGAAGCTTGTTTAAGTTCATATATTGATTTATTAAGTTTTCACACAATATGAATTTTTCCTTCTATGAAAAAACTTTCAGATTGATTCATATAAACTTCTTCCTTGAGATCATCATTTGGAAAAGGTAGATTTCACATCTATTTGATGTAGCTCTAAATCAAACTGAGCTACTAAAGCTATAATTATTCTGAATGAATCTTTTCTTTAAGACAGGTGAAAAAATCTTTTTATAATTAATGTCATCCTTTTGCGTATAGCCTTTGGCAACAAGTCTAACTTTAAATAGTTCAATATTGTCATTCGAGTCATGTTTGGTCGTTGATGAAAATGATAACATTTTGTATTTTAAATTCAAAAAAATTGGTAGAGCCAAGTAGGATTGAGCTCAAGATCGGGCTTTCTACCTTAGACTCAATCAAATCTCAAGTCAGACATAAGTCGCTCTACGTAGGCACAACCCATCCTTACCCATTGCATCCCTAGCCATTTCATCCAAATGTTGTTCGATATTATTTTGTTCTTCCAATAGTAGTTTGACATTTGGTATAGATGTGGATACTAGAACATTTACGAGTAATGCAACATCAACTCTTATTTCAATAATATCTATAAAACGTTTTTTAGCATTCCCACTAACTTCACCATTCCTACTAACTTCACCATTTTCACTTAACTTGGCATTAGCTATTTCAATAGTTTTTTTACTATTATTTGGACAGTAAAACCTATACTCCTTAGACTTCTCTTGGTAACCAATAAAGAAACTGTTGACTATTTAAGAATCTAATTTTTTATGGATTATAAACTTATGTTTATGTTACACAAACCCAAACATGAAGGTGTCTCGTACTAGGTTTTCTTATAATCTATAACTTAAAAGGAGTTTTAGGTATTGCCTGACTAGAAATCCTATTTAACAAATACACATCAGTTTTAAATGCATATATTCACAAGGTTTTAGGTGATGAATAATTACTCATCACACTCCTAACTTTATCCATTAATGTCCTAATACACCTTTCTGCCACATTATTTTGTTAAGATGTGTCTAATATAATGTATCGTACACATACGCCATGTTTCTCGATAAACTTTACAAATAGACCTAAACATTGTCCTAGTGCATCACATTTTTTATAATTTTCACCACTTCTATCAAATCTTACAACTTTCACTTTTTTTTATCTAATTGCCTTTCAACCTCCTTTACAAATACTTTAAGGGTGCCTTTAGTTTGAGATTTTTCATTAAGAAAATAAACATATTTGTAATATGAACAAAAAAATCATCTATAAAGGTGATAAAATGCTTTTCTCCACTAAAAGATGGAGTGTTAATAGGTCCATATATATAGGTGTGTATAATTTCAAGGAGCTAAGTACTTATTATGGTTCCTTTCTTACTATGTTTGATTTACTTTCCCTTGATGCAATCAACACATGCATTTAGATCAGTAAAATCTAAATTCGGAAAATTTTCATTTTATACCAATCTTTCTAATCTTTTTTTGGATATATGACACAAGCTTTTATGCCACAAGTTAGCTTAATTATCATTTATTATGCTACACTTAGTTCTAATGTTATGATAAATAGAAAATAAAGATTAAAAAAACTAACATCAAGCTTTAATATATATAAACCATCCATAAGAAATTCACAATCAATAATGAAATTATGTTTAAAAAAACTGAAAAAACTATCATTAAATTTAAAAGTAAAGCCACTTTTATCAAGTTTAGATATAGAAATGAAGTTTATATAAATTAAAGATATATAGAGAGTTTGTACTAGATCTAGGTGATAAACGGTATCTAATATTAGATGATAAGTCCTTATGCATTCAATTGGAAATTTCTTATAGTTCTTCACAAACAAAAAGTTCTCAATTATGATTATGGTTTGAATTGTAAAGAATCTCTGTATAACATTATAAACATAAGTAGTAGCACCAAAAGCAAACCACCAAATATTAGAAGGAACTTTAGTTAAGTTTAATTCGAAGCATATAAAAATGTTAGTTGTACCTTTCTTTTCAAACAAGCCTTATGTTTATGATAATCTTTCTAATAGTGTCCCTCTTTCTTACATAAATAACACTTATCAATCTTATATTCCTTCTTATCGAGTTTAGCAGTAACCTGTGTTACTTTATCAAGTGCATTCGTTTAGAATTTCATAGTCTTTGTCTTATGAATGTTGTTAGTTGTTTGACCCATAAGGTTAATGAATGAACTCTTTGATTCTTTAGCCCTGTTTCATCTTAAATGAGAATACAAGACAATTCATTAACATTCCACTTATCCTTTATAATGTTGTAGTTAATTTGAAAAGGGCCACACTCAGGAGATAATGAGCTCATAATGAATTACACTGAGATGAGTCATCAACTGTCATACCTAAAGCCTTTAATTTTGTTGCAATATTTGTCATCTCTGTAACATGTTACCGCATGCTCTACGATCCATCAAATTTTATGGATGTGAGTTCAGCTATTAGTGTACTAGCAAGAGATTTATTTGTAGAACGAAAACATTCTTCCTAAAATTTAAGATATTATTTATCACTTTCAGTTTGTGGAATAATGATCTTAATTGTCAATCATTCATATGAAATTAGACATAATCTATTAGACATGTCTTATGCTTTATAGTTTGTCTTCAACATCACCACTTGTATTCGTAAAAGTAATAAGTTTTTCTTCCAACGATGCTAAATTAAGATCCAAAACACCTAAACAAAAATTGACTTGTTTGTACCATTTAAAGAATTTCAAAATATTAAATGCAATAATAGAAGAAGTATACGAATAAAGAGAAATAACTACAAATGCATAAATGATTAATAAATTATCCTATTAAAATAATTAAACATTTAGAATATACTACATACTATACCGTATCATTCCGACCAAGATCAGTAGGAAGGTACTGTATCGGTCGATAACCGGAACGGTACATGTAACCTTCGATACCGATCAAAAATATTGACCAGTATCGGTAGTTTTCAATCAGTACCGATCGATACCGTAAAAATTTAAAAACCTAAGGACTTAAATGCAAAATTTAAAAAATTTTAACCCTAAAAATCCCTAACCCCTGAGGCCCCGACTTTCACCATCACTTCTCTCATCTATCATCTATGTGCCGCGTCGTCACCGCCCGCCTCTGCTCTTCTCACAATCGTCACCGCCCGCCTTCTCTTCCACGCTTGCCTCCTTCGCTCTTTGGCTCTTCCAAGTCTTCTTCCTCCCTTCATCGTTCTCCCTTCGGTCGAAGTTTCGTCGTTCCTTCCCGTCCACGCAGACCCGATGCCACCATGTTCTCCATCTCTGCTCCTCGTCGCAACACCACCGCAGGAAAGCCATCAGAGATGAATCTGAAGCCACCGGAGACGAGTTGACCCTCTGACCCGTGATAAAATCCGAAGACCCGCCAAGACTTGAAGTTGGTTTTATGAAAACTTTTCTGATTTCTGAAAAATTTCAGGCTTAATATAATTTTTTGTTGTGTTGGATACTTGGATAGTTGGATTGTGAATTTATGATGGATTTGGTTGGATCGGTGTTGGACTGTTGGAGACTTGGATGGAGTTTTTTGTGTTGTTGGCTTGTTGCGTGATCTGGGTTTTGCAATTTTTGTTGGATCATGGATGATGCACAGTGTTGGTTGGATGATGCACTCTGTATGAAATTATTTGGTTGGAGATTGGAGTTGAAAATGTGATCTGAAATTTTGAATCTGAATTAAATTGGTTGTGTTTTGTTGTGTATCAATGTATTTGAATTCTGAAATCTGAAATAAATGTCATTTGTGTTGTTTTGGTTCATGGATGTTTGGTTTGCAATTTGGTTTGATTATACGAAGTTGCAAATTATAAATTAAGGGCATAAATTTATAACAAAATGAAACATGTTTACCTTGAAAGTTAACCAGAAAAAAATTGTAATTTAAGGCACAATATTAAAATATAATGAAAAATCCTTTTTAAATCAACAAATATAGAAATTAAACTTACATTGGTTCGGTACTTCGATCGACAATACAAAAGGGCCATTATTAAGAATTAAGATCCTTAGAATTAAATTGAAAATTGTGTAACTCTTAATTTGAAAAATTATGATATTATAAATAACATATATATAATTTTTGTACTCTCACTTGATTTTTATCAAATTAAATATTGGTTTTATAATAAATGAAATTGTTGATGATGTATGTTTTGTAATTATACATGAACAATTTTTATCAAATTGTTCATGTATGTTTTATGATAGTTGGAAATTAGAAATTATTATAAATTGATAAAAATGAAAATTGTTGATGTATATTTTGTGATTGTGGAAAATTAGAATTTGTTGGGAATGAAATTTATTAATGTATGTTTTATGATTGTTGAAATTTGGAAATTGATAAAAATGGAAGTTGTTAATGTATGTTTTGTGATTGTGTGGAATTAGAAATTGATAAAAATGGAAATTGTTGATGTATATTTTGTGATTGTTAGAAATTAAAAATTGTTAGAAATTAATTAAAATAGAAGTTGTTAATGTATGTTTTGTGATTGTGTGAAAATGAAAATTGTTAGAAATTGATAAAAATAGAAGTTGTTAATGTATGTTTTGTGATTGTGTGGAATTAGAAATCGATAAAAATGGAAATTGTTGACATATGTTTTGTGATTGTTAGAAATTAGAAATTGTTAAAAATTGATTAAAATGGAAGTCGTTAATATATGTTTTGTGATTGTGTGAAATTGGAAATTGTTAAAATTTGATAA
This sequence comes from Erythroxylum cataractarum, assembly GCA_024703695.1. Lineage (NCBI taxonomy): Eukaryota > Viridiplantae > Streptophyta > Magnoliopsida > Malpighiales > Erythroxylaceae > Erythroxylum > Erythroxylum cataractarum. Next base: position 12,367,723 of record JANJEY010000002.1, on the reverse strand, counting down.
AAATAAAAGTTGTTAATGTATGTTTTGTGGTTGTTAATGTATATTTTGTGATTGTGTGAAATTAGAAATTGTTAGAAATTGATAAAAATAAAAATTGTTGATGTATGTTTGTGATAGTTGGAAATTAGAAATTGCTAAAAATTGATAAAAAAGAAAATTGTAGATGTATGTTTTGTGATTGTGGAAAATTGGAACTTGTTGGAAATGGAATTTATTGATGTATGTTTTGCGATTTTTAAAAATTAGAAATTGTTAGAAATTGATTAAAATGGAAGTTATTAATGTGTGTTTTGTGATTGTGTGAAATTGAAAATTGTTAGAAATTGATAAGAATGGAAGTTGTTAATGTATGTTTTGTAATTGTGTGAAATTGGAAATTGTTGGAAATTGATAAAATGAAAATTATTGATGTATGTTTGTGATAGTTGGAAATTAGAAATTATTAGAAATTGATACAAATGGAAATTTTAGATGTATGTTTTGTGATTGTGGGAAATTGGAACTTGTTGGAAATGAAATTTGTTGTATGTTTTGTGATTGTTGAAAATTGGAAATTGTTAGAAATTGATAAAAATGGAAGTTGTTAATGTATATTTTGTGATTGGGTAAAATTGAAAATTGATAAAAATGAAAATTGTTGATGTATCTTTTGTGATTGTTGGAAATTAGAAATTCTTAGAAATTAATTAAAATGGAAGTTATTAATATATGTTTTGTGATTGTGTGAAAATAAAAATTGTTAGAAATTGATAAAAATGGAAGTTGTTTATGTATGTTTTGTGATTGTTAGGATCGGAAATTGTTGATTATTATTGGAATAGAAATGAAATTATAAATGTTTTGTGATTGTTAGAATTAGAAATAGTTAAGAATGGAAAAACAATAATGAACGTTTTGTGATTGTTAGAATTGGAAATTGTTAGAAATGGAAGGAAATGTAAATGACATTATGATTGTTTTGTAATTGTTGAAATTACAAATTGTTGAAGTATGTTTTGTGTTACTTATTATAGATGTTGAATGTTTTGAATTGTTATCTTTTCACTTATACAGAATAAGTTATATTATATAAGATGGATATACATATTGTCATTGTGTATTGAAATTATGTGTTATTTGTTTTTGTGTACAGATAAATAGAAGGAAGTTCAAATACTCCTGATCAACCTACTTCAGGAAGATACAGTGTTCCAGCTTGGGCTCCCGTTGGTACGATTCCCGATCAAAAGAATCATACCATTTGCTTGTTTTGTAACAAGCATTTAAAAGGTGGAAGAATTACTTGATTAAAAAAGAATTTAGCTGGATTTAAAGGAGATGTGGAAGTATGTAAAAAAGTAAGTCATGATGTCAAGTAGTAGATGAAAACATTGTTTGACAAACATCAATTTCAGAAAGAGAAAAGGGGAAGATTGGATTTTGAAATTAGTAGTGGAAGTTTGTTTTCTGGTTTCCGTGGTGATTGTGAAAATGTTGATGGTGGAAGTGGTAGTGGTAATGGTACTGGTAGTGTTTCATCTCAGCCTCAGGATCTTGAAGAATCTGATGTGAGGAAGAGAAGAAGGTAGGTGACTAGTTTTTTTACACCACGAACAACTCCTGAAGCCCAACCTTCAATTCGTAGTACAATGCAATCAAGAAATGCGACTCACAATATCGATATGATAGTAGCTAAATGATGGTATAATACATGTTCGTCATTCAATGCTTCTCAGTCTTATTATTATCAACCTATGATGGATGTAATAGCCTCTTATGGTTCTGGATACAAAGGGCCATCGATTAATGACTTAACAGGTAAACTTTTGAGTTGTGTTGTTTCTGAAATTAGAAGTTATTTGGATGAAAGAAGAGTGAATTGGGGTACTTATGGTTGTTCAATTATGTGTTATGGTTGGACAAATAGGAGACAAGAGCCTATTATAAATTTTTTAGTTTATTTTTCAAATGATTCTATGTTTTTTAAATCTATTGATGCATATGATCGTATTAGAAATGTTGAGATTTTGTTTGAAGTTGTGAATGAAGTAGGGCCGGGAAACATTGTTCAGTTTATTACTGACAATGATTTCGTTTATAAAACGATAGAGAAAAGATTATAGAATACCTATAATTCATTTTTTTAATCCCTTATCTTGCACATTGCATTGACTTAATGCTGAAGAATATAGGAGATTCTAGATATTTTCCTGTTATTGATAAGACTATGTAGAAGGCTAAAAAAGAGACAAAATTCATTTATAATCGTACATGGGTTTTGAATTTGATAAGAAGGGAATTTACGAATGGTAGAAATTTGTATCGCCTTGTTGTGACAAGATTTGCAACAAATTTCTTATCACTTCAGTCTTTTGTTTCAATAAAAAAAGAGTTAAGGTAAATATTTACAAATGATAAGTGAGTTGCATCTCAGCATGTTAGGTCTAATGTTAGAATGAAGGTTTGTAGTACTATATTGGAAGATAGAGAATTTTGGTCGCAATGTCAATTTGTTATCCAAGTTCGTGAGCCTTTGGTGAGGGTGTTTCGGTTGGTTGATAATGAAGAAAAGCCAACAATGGGTTACATTTTTGATATTATTGAGATAGCGATGGAAGCAATCAAGGTCAATATAAAAAATAAGCTTTCTTTATACAAACCTTATCTCTCAATCATTAATGAGAGAATGGAAAGAAAACTTTCTTTTTCATTGTTTACAGTTGGGGCATTTTTGAATCCTAATGTGTATTTTAGACTGGATCATGCAAAGCAAGATGAAGTTAGTAGAGGAATGCTTTTCACAATTACAACAAATGTTCCTCATGACGCAATGTAAGATCTTTTAAGCTCACAAACAGAGCTTTATAAATTGTCTTATGAGGATTTTGAAATGCCAATTGCTATTCGACAAAGAGGAAAACTTTCTTCAGGTATTACTTATTTCTTATTTCTTATTTGTTGAAAATAATTATCACTTTATTTTGTTTATAACACTACTTTTGTTATCTTATAACTTGTAGTTGCTTGGTGAGATCAATTCGAAAATATTGTTCCAAAATTGAAAAGGTTTGCGATTCAGATTTTAAATCAATGTGTGAGTATAACTGGATGTGAACGAAACTGGAGTACATTTGAATTTATCCACTCAAAGAAAAGGAATAGATTGGAGCATAAAAGGTTGAATGACTTAGTTTATGTTCGTTACAATTTAAAGCTTCGGGAAAGATATGTTATTTTCATTATTATCATTATTAATTTCGATATAATTTCTTATAATTTTGTAATAATTAAATTTAATTGTTTACTAAGAGTCTTAATAGCACAAGTAATTCAAATGATCCAATTGTCATTGATAATATTGATGTTTTGGCGGATTGGATTTCTGAAGAACCCAATTTGATTTATATGAATGATTTGGATTTGAAAGATAATCTTGGATGGGAAAGCATTAAGATGTCATTTGGTGCATTAAATTTGAAGGATAATGATCATGAAGCTTCTCTCAATGATGAGGATTTTATAACAAATGATCACTGGGGTCAGTACAGTTCTAGCGGGTTTTCTCCCATTAACGATTGAATTCCAGGTTTTTGTTTTTCCTCTTCTTTTAATTTTAATTGTATTTGATGTTTATGTTAAATTCTATATATGTAATGTAACTATAATGTTTTTATTTCAGGTTTAACTTCTACTTGATTGTTTCTTCGTCATCAATTCTATTTGTATATTGTTTAACGATATTTATTGTTCTTTTTATTGGATGTTTTGAAACTTTTAATATAATATTATTTATTAAAATGATGAAATTGTATTATTGTAATATTTTTAATACTTTGTATTATTTTTAATTTATAATTATATGATGATGATTGTCTTTGTTTATATTAATTGTGGTTATTATTTATATATGAAATATTTAAACATTATTATTATTTCATATTAATTGTCATTAACTCATTATTATTTATTATTAAGATTTTTGAAAAATATGGTTGATGTAAACAATAAACTAGTAAAGTATACAGTACAACAGTACAATATACTAATGAACTATTTTGTAAATTTTATAAATTTTATGGATTAATTTATAAATTTAAAAAATTACCCAAAACAGTACCCGATACTGATCGATACCGATATAGTTCTATTTCAGAACACAATCTGATACCAAGCTCGATACGGTATTCATAACTTTGGTACACGTACCTCATCTTCTTCACCAGATGTACGCTAGTCTACTATTTCATTGTTTCGTTTGTGTTTTTCTTAGTATTTCTCTTTATACCATTGCTCTTCGTACCGAAACCACCCCAAGTCTTACCCAGAGTATCTCTTGTCATCATTATAATCACATAGGATGGTTTCTTTTCATAGCGAAAACTTTACGGCTTTATATGTTCGTTTCTCTCTACTGTGTATTACCCTTAATCTAAACTATCCATCTATAACTATTATGTTTCGGTTAACATCTGAAAATTATCAAAACGAAAATCACTTTTCCATTCCTTTCATGACAACACCGAAGGTTTGTTTCATTTTTTTATGTTCTCTTATGCATTATTATATCAACACCGAAGGTTAGTCAACATATACATATCAACACCGAAAGTTCGTATTCGTTTTTGGAACTTTTAAACAATAAGAATCCATCCATAACCATTCATCCATATGTTGTTTAATATGTTGATAAAGTATTACACATGAAGTTCATTTAATATCCGAGAAATAACAACAAAACATCGTTATTTGTGTTCTATTTCTGTATTCCTTTCATGACAGTGTAACCTTTCATGGCAGTGCAACAAAGAAAGTAATGCCATAAAAAATACAGAATCATGCAACACTCTATCCATACAAAACAAACATAAACACATTCATACCAAAATGATACACATTAGACAACAAATCATGCAATATCATGGCTCTAATACCAATTGTAAGACAATTATTGGATCGAATAATTTTGACATACCTGTCGTTTTGTAAAATTTTGATGTTTTTGATACAAGTTTATTTCCTCTCTTCTTCTTTATCTCTTTCAGGTTTCTCCAATAGTTAAGATAACCTTTTATAAGTTTCTAAAACTTATTTATACTTTAACCAATCATCATGTTGGTTTATATTGAAAGAGAGAGAGAAAGGTTCTTTAACCCATTTGAGATTCCTTTATTTAATACCTAATAAACATCATTTTGGGTGCATTTTATGGAATTTAAACTATAAGTCACACGAGTCATTAAATATTCTAACAGTTAAGTTGTGTAAGGTAGTAGTTCTTGTCATATTTTTCTTTGTACAATCTTTCTCACAATAATAAAAATATATTTCTTTTTTCATAAATTCTTGTGCTCTTTGCTTTCTCATTTTTCATAGATATTACTTCCGTTTGTGCAATAAGATTTTTCTGGAAAATGAACCTGTTCACCATTTTTCTTAGTCGCGTCGCACATGAATATGAGATAGGCTTTCTTATTGTCCGGAGGTGGGCCTTCTGTAAAATATACATAAACGATAAACAAGATAATAAATGTTTTGAAAGATAACATCTTACCTAACCAAGACCAACTTGTATTATGTTCACTTGTTCAGTGGACCATGTAATTATAAAGTCGGGCTATAAATGTGATTATAAAGTCAGTTTGATACATTATATAGTAAACTATATCCTGATGTTGAAACTTGCGGATACAGTCGTATAATTTGATAAAAAGGTTTTATCATATCTAATGCCATCCATTCACACCAAAAAGAGAAGTTACCGTCTCCATAGCAAGATTACAGTTATCATTTATCTCTACTCATACGTTAGCAGTTAGAAATTTAGAATCGAGTAAAGTGATATATCAGGATTATTCCTATATATGGACTGTAAAATTCCGTCGAAATTGTATATGCAAAGTCTGTATACATACTATATCTTGAACATGCATTTGATGCATTCATTTATCAATAACAGAAATGGATTTCCTGATTTCCAGGCATTGAGTCTTACCATGGTTAAATTCAATGACTGCTGGTATTTCTCCTGTTACCTTCAAGCTAGGGCGTTCCTATTTTGCATCTTATTTGACTTCAGGGTGCAAATTACAAGACGTGAGTTTTAGTGGGGGTAAATTTTCAATTATTTATCCTAGAATAGACAAATATGACTAAATTTATACAAAAATTTAATAGTGGTTCTGCCGGATTTTGACAGAACGGAGCGTTACCGTTTGGATCCATAATCTGGCCGTCTTCTGGGATGACTTCAACGTGAAGGTACCTGCAAAACAAAGGAAGGCACGCCGGGGGTTGTGTCCCGATTA
>JANJEY010000002.1:12346838-12361339 GCA_024703695.1 Erythroxylum cataractarum | reverse complement strand
AACCTGGGTCCCCAAGACGAGGGGATATTATTTCTAAGTACTGATCGATTCAACTCCCCCAAGGTCATCGTCGATTCATTCCTCGGCGACGCCTCCACAACCAACCCATCCTTCCTTTCTCTCGTCGATGTTTCTTCAACACCCTCCACCATACTTCTAGAACTGGTCGTCGACATGCTTACCAAGAAGAGAACTTTTGGAAAAGAAAACTTTAGAAGAGGAGACGAGAAAAAAGGACGTACCTATTTAGTGATTTGAAATGGGGAAATCAGACGACGGTTGAAGGAAATTTCCGAGAACTGAGAGCAAGAAAGAGCAAATGAAACCAGAGAGGAAGCAAGAACGAAACAAACGTGAAGAAAATCCACAGTATATTGATCCTGAGTATTTATAGAAGATCGGTCGAGCGGAAGTCCCAATCAAAGCGCGACGTGTAGAAGAAATCTGAGTAAGCTCAGACACGCGGCAGAATCCGAACCAAGGAGAATTAAGGTTATTCAAAATACGAAGCGACGCAACAGTTGAAAGGACGTGCATGACAACTGCACAACGGTTACAAGGACGATACGTTTCAGATTCTGAAAAGGTGTTAGAGGGCACACGCCGTCGATAATGATTAAATAAAGTACCCTCACACGCTCAGCAAAAACGTCCGTCTGAACTCTCTTGATAAGAGTTGTCGCGCAATAATAGATGCCGATCGATCAAGACACCTAACCAATCGATCAATCTCGATGCGAACGATCGCGCGCTGCATCTTGATGCCCGACCGATCGACCACCTTACGAGCTGTCTTACGAACGAGCTATAAGATCGCGGACGAGCTACAAGACCCTAACATACTCCTTCGACCCTTTTCTTCTCTCAGACTCGAGGAGTAGGGGGCTTATGGTCGGGTCGGCTACGCTAGGCCCAGGCCCAGTCCACGATCTACGGCCCATTTATGAGTGGGAGACTCCCATGCATACGTAAAGACTTAACCTAATTACTGCATCATATATAAGGTATAACTCTGACATAACAGAGGTACGCAATCAAAAACCTAATTTTCTCTGCTTACAACGAATATACCTTCACCAAAAGACTGACTTGAGCGTCGGAGGGGCCAATCGAGAAACAACCCCCGACGTGCCTTATTTGTTTTGTAGGAATCTCACACCGAAACTCTCACGTGAAGCAATCGGCTCTATGGATCCAAACGATAATGTACAGTTCCGCCAAAATTCGACAAAACCAAATATTAATATTTAATCACACATTAAAGTTTAGTTATTGAATTGTACAATAAGTCTCGTATCAAGTCTTTAGATAATGTCTATATCTGTGCAAGTAAATAGTAGAGGGAAGCTACGCACAATGTGTACTGTTGAGAGTTAAAATTTGGATGTTAGGTGAAAATTAAAAACCCCGGCCACAAAACAATAAGGAAGAATACTTGTTAATATTTTTTTTAGAATTCAAAAAGTCAGGCATCGTAACCACTGTATAACAACAGATTATTATTGTAGATTTCACTATAATTATTATCGGCATTCAAAGTTCATATCTACCTACTTATTTAAGTGTTTTTTTTTATTTTTCTATTTCCATAATTTAATGACATTTTTTTGTTATAATGTTATGTAATCTATTAATTTTGTTAATGATTTTTGCTAGATTTATGCATATTAGTATTGAAATTTAAAATTATATGTTATGAGTAAAATTATACATGACATTAGAAAAGAATAATTTTTTAGTCAACAAAGTGAACAAATTAATTAAGGGAAATTTTCCAATTCCCAACAGGACACATTATGCTCATTTTCCTCCTAATATTTATTTGAAGAAAAATAGACATTATCTAGAGACTAGATAGGAGACTTGTTGTACAATTCAACAACTAAACTTTAATGTATGGTTAATTATGATGAAAATACTTCCATAATATAAGAACTTCTATGAAAATGATGCATAAAATGATATGGTAATAATATAAAAATACTGTTTCTTTATTTCTATTTTTATAGACATCATTAATAGAAAATAATTACAAAATCCTTCAAACATCAAAATATTTGGCAGTCATTATCAAACAATCATAGTAAAATAGATAAACAAATTTATTTTTCAAAAATAAAATTGACATTTATATGAACTATATGACATTTATATAGTTCATGAACTATATGACATAAATTTCATGAACTATACACGTAGAATTTCATGAATTATATGACATAAATTAAAATTGACATTTATAACTTTAGGATCTTGAATAAACAATTGTTACAAATCATAAGAGTGTAATATTACATACACGATGCGGAAGATGCCATTATCAAAAAAAGATCGAAAAAGTTCACCGCTTTCTTGATTAAAATTTTCTCTGTGTTGACCATGTTGAAGCTACAGAAACTTGATGAAAAACAATATGTAACCGTCGTTAGTAGAAAGATGACCAATTTATATATCTATAAATTTTAATATAGTATGTCCATCAAGCGACCAAAATAAATGGTTAAAATTTATTCCACTATTAAATAGAAAATTTAGACCTAATGACACTTTTAAATTGTATTAATATTATTATTTATATACATAGAATGTGATCACTAAGTGAACCACATTCTAACATATTGAACTATAGTTCATTATTGTAAGCAATAAATGTAGGTTTTTTGTTGTGAAATTGTTCAAATTGTAAATATTCCTTGATATACTTATTATGAAGGGTAGGTCTTGACCTTAAATAAGAGTTGTAAATAGTTACTCTTCGTATGTATAAAATAAGATAATAAGACAATTGTAAGAGTTTTTCTATTAAAAGAAGAGATTATAAGAAATTTTCTTCAAATGTAATGAAAAAAGATGTTACATAGAGAATTTGTTTTCATCCATTAAAAAAAGTAAGATAGTGAAATTTCTAAGGGAGAAAGATGATAAGATTTCTAAGTAACTTTAAGCTAATAATTATTTGATCAAATCACTATAAATCAATTTTATGTTTCTTTGTTTTAGTCTCGATTATTATGATTGCCTGTACATGTAATTCAATTAGCACATAGAATTTAACCTCTCTTATGAACTATTTGGAGGCCATATGACCATCATTGCTAAAATAATTAAACATAAAATTATTTTAAAATTTTCAATGTCATAAAGTTTTTTAAATAAAAAAATTTAAAAATCACATTATATGCTAACATAAATCAAGTTTAGACCACACATCCAGAATATGACGAATAACAAATACCAACCCTGTCTTGTCCTGATTGACATTGGCAAGATCAGTATCAATAAGAATAACAGCTCATAAATGGGAAAAAGCCCATAAATATTTAAGCACGGCCAGACAAATATCAGGATTTCTAATTTGCTCAATCAATCCAATTGACTCCTACTTTATGACAACATCCTCGTCGGGACTCACCGACTCTTGATGTGGTCTTGAGTTTTCCACGTGTACAAGTTCCAAAATGTAGGGACCATCCAAACTGGTAATATACGTCACCACTTACGGAGAATCTCGTCTTCTCCAACAAATTATCAAGGTTGTATTCCAACACTGGACGATCCTCTGTACCCCTCCCCTGGCCCCTTCCCATCCTAGCCATCCATCCATCCATCCATGTGGGTCCCACATAGATGGATGGCTAGAATGAGAGGGGGCCAGGGTTGGGCCAGGGAAGGGGTACAGAGGATTTGGGGTCCTTCTTAGTATCGTCTTCTCCAACAATTATCAAGGCTCTAATCCAACACTTCTTTCTCACTTATTCATCAGCAGCCAAATGAAATGAGGTTGACAAGACTTTTTGTTTATCTTCTCCACCTGTTCCTAGTCCTTTCCCGGGCGACGGCGGACCATGAGACTCCCAGCAGTACGAGCATCATCTTCGCCACACTTGGCAGCAGAACAGACTATGCTTTTGACATCTATTCCCTCCCTACCCAACATCCGCCAACCTCAGCCAACGAGCTTCGAATCACCGACGGCGAGTCGCTTAACTTCAACGGCCACTTCCCTCCTCCCTCCTCAGCTCTCCTCTCTCTTTTTCCCGACCAGAATCGAGAGGGACCACAAAGCCCAACCCCTCTCACAGTCGTCTACGTTACGGAGCGGAATGGATCATCCACGATCTTCTTAGACGCTGTATACTACCATGCTCCGCGAAGCTCCAGATCGAGATCAATCCTTGAGATTCCTACACGTGTCCAGGTCGCGCTACTGAAGGGCAAAAGTGGGATTTCAATGAAGGATAAACCCACTGTTGTTGGTAACCATTTAGTGTATGTGTCAACCCATGAGAACACCGACAAGCCCAGGACGAGTTGGGCTGCTGTGTACTCCACTGAGTTGACAACCGGAGTGACTCGGAGGCTGACGCCGTACGGAATTGCAGATTTTAGCCCTGCCGTGTCGCCGTCGGGAATCTACACTGCGGTGGCGTCTTATGGAGAGAAAGGGTGGACCGGTGACGTAGAAGAACTCAGTACTGACATCTATCTATTCTTGACTCGGGACGGGACTCGCAGAGTCAAAGTCGTAGAACACGGAGGTTGGCCGAGTTGGGTTGATGATTCAACATTTTATTTTCATAGAAGAAGCGAAGAAGATAATTGGATTAGTGTTTACAAAGCGGTATTGCCGACTCAGGTAACGATTTCAACCGTGTCGGTAAAAGTTGAACGAGTTACTCCTCCGGGTCTCCACGCCTTCACTCCAGCTGCATCTCCAAGTAACAAAAGCTTCATAGCAGTAGCAACTAGAAGACCCAGCTCCAGCTACCGCCACATAGAGCTATACGACCTTGTGAAGAACGATTTCATGGAGTTGACACGGTTGGTTTCTGAAAAAACTCACCATTTCAATCCGTTTATATCGCCAGATGCCTCCCGAGTTGGCTATCACAGGTGCAGAGGTACGAGTAACGATCAAAGGAAAGCCCCTTTATTACTTGAGAATCTCCGGAGCCCAGTACAAGAAATTTCGCTGTTTCGGGTCGACGGGTCGTTTCCCTCTTTCTCACCTTCTGGTGATCGTATTGCTTACGTTGATTTCCCTGGCGTGTACGTAGTGAACCGGGATGGTTCGAACCGGAGAATGGTTTACCCGGAGATGTCGTTCTCCACTGCATGGAACCCGGTTCTTCAAGGGGTGGTGTACACAAGCTCTGGGCCTACATTTTCATCAGAGAGCACAGAGGTTGATATAATAGCCATCAACGTCGATGGAGCTGATCAAAGCAATAATTTCAAAAGGTTGACTACAAACGGCAGAAACAACGCATTTCCTTCAGTTTCACCAGACGGTAAGTGGATCGTATTCCGATCGGGCCGATCGGGTCACAAGAACTTGTATGTAATGGATGCGGTAGAGGGTGAGAAAGGTGGGCTGTATAGGTTAACAGAGGGTGCATGGAGCGATACCATGTGTAGTTGGTCACCAGATGGTGAATGGATCGCCTTTGCATCGGATAGAGAGGATCCGGGTTCAGGGAGCTTCGCTTTGTATCTGATACACCCGGACGGGACCGGGTTGAAGAAGTTTTTTCAAAGCGGGTTGGGTGGGCGGGCCAACCATCCATCGTTTAGCCCTGATGGGAAGAGTTTGGTGTTTACGACGGACTATGCAGGCATATCTGCCGAGCCAATCTCGAACCCACATCATTACCAGCCATACGGGGAGATCTACACAGTCAAATTGGACGGTACTGGTTTGAAGAGATGGACCCACAATTCCTTCGAGGATGGGACACCGGTGTGGGGTCCAAAACACATGGAGCCAGTTGACGTTGAATGGCCAAAGAATGGAGCGCAGTGCTCGTTTGAGGATTGCCACTGGCTAAATGAAATGCCAAATGAGACTTTGGTGTACACCAAGGGTCAGTGCTCTGGTGCATCATCATCGGTTCCTATCAGCTTTTATAAAGGACTACGGTAATTAATTTTGCCCTTTTGGTTGTCAAAGAGCGCTCAAATCTCATAGGCTCTAATGTAGACTATCGTCTTGTAATTATTGTTGGCGAATAAATGAAGTAGAATATGCTACTATTCTCTGATTTTTCCTTTTGATTATTGTTTGCGGTGTTGTTTAATAATATTTATCATGGATTGAAAAACTAGTTGAGTGGAAGAAGCTGAGCCATGTAATTCTCTTCTCTACATAAAAGGACTCTTTTTCTTTCGACATGGATCATCAGCTACGAAAGCAGAGTTAGCAATTTGGAAAACTGGATATTGAAACTACAGGGCGTTGTCAGAAATTTTCAAAGCTACAATTAACAAAGTCATCAAGTACTTCACTTGAAGTTTGTCCATCGGACGGAGGTTGTCCAGACTTGGCTGGTTAGTGGCTTTGATTGTGATTGTGGAAGTATTCTTGAGGTATCGAAGGAGGGCAGTACTTCTTTGCTACAAACTTGTACTGAGGTTAAAAAAAAAAAAACCAGCATCCATCAGATTACATAATACATTATTAGTAAGTGGACTGTGGACTGTGGAGACAAAGTAATCATCACCTTATGTTGACTATATTTCTCCCTAATTGCTGGTAGTGTAGAACTGTTGCAATTGAAGCACAGACGATGGAGATCCCTAACACAATCACCTAAATCCGATGGTTGGTATTGTGTGTAATGCTGCAATGTAGGATTCTGTTCCAATACCCAAGTCATGGATCAGCGCTTCCTTATCAAAATATAAAAAAAATTCCAGGATATTGATTTCAAAGATGTGTTGCACATACCCAAGGTCTCTTTGAAGGAAGAAGAATGTACTTGGCCAAAAAAATGGAAGAAGCGGCCAAGAGTGAGGGAGCATAACAAAGCATACTGTACTCCACGAGAGATAATTCCGTAATGTAATTAGCCATGCACTCGAGCTGCATTGGGGGAACCTATAAGTGGGCAACAATTCGTCAAGACGAGATGACAGCACAAGAAAACAATCACATATCGACCTATAAAACACTTGTTAGATTGTTGTGTATAATTAGGTTTTAAAGGAAATTTCATATCAAGCTTATTTAGAACAAAATACCAAGTCCAGTCATTGAGCATAAAGGTAGATATACCTCATTGATTTCATGAGCAACACGAACAAATCGTCTGCAATCATGCAGTCGATTGAAAGTTACAACATTGTATGTAGTGAACACTCAAAAACGGTTGAAAATCATGACATAGGCATTACCTTAAAAAGCACTTTGCCGTTGGGGCGGTCATCTCAAACTTCAGGTAATTCAGAACAGCCGATTCCATTTCCAGAACCTGCAGATATGAAATGTTCAACTCTTATATTGATCAGATGAAATAGAAAGTGCATATAGCATCCATTGTAATCCAAGTATATATCTGCACACCGCAGAGTATCCATACCTCATCCCTGAAATATGTGTTATCGGTGATGTAGCAAAACTCTTCCACTTGGGGTGCACATATTTCCTCGTATTTCCTGAAAACATTTACCTTGTTAATAAATCATTGGGTAAAACTTTAGATCAAAAAATTCACAACAGGAGGTCAATAGCATCTAATTCTTACGAAGCGATCATCATGCAGGCTACACCCAGTAACTGAAGTTTTTGCCTGTTCATCTCGTTTCCAGAGAGATATCGATCAATATAGTTTACCGTCAAGTATAGTGTATCAGGTACAAGCCTGTACTCTTCAGCCACCTGTATTTTTTTATAGAAGGGTATAACTCTATGTCAAAATTGCTTGACAAACGTTATTCATTCTACCAGCCAATTCCAGGACATTATGAATATTTAGTGCACATAAAGCAGGAAATTACCTCGACAAGCCAATCAATTAGTATTGAACGCATACTGGGGGTTATATCTTTCTGAATTTTTTCCATAAAATCCGTGGAAGGCCTTTTCTTTGCCTGTAAAATGTAATCAGAAAAAAGAGGAGTCACAGTTTAGTTTTAGTGATGATTTCAGTTGCGTTAGTAGGAAACTGAAATGAACAATGAGAGGCGATGACAAACCTCAGATGCACGCAAATGCTTGTATATGTCGCATGCAATGGTTGCACAAAGCTGTGGGTCCTCATAGCTGCTATCCACGTCGACAATCTTGTCATTTGTACATATGCTGCCAGGTATAGCTCTAGTGCACATGCTTTCTGCAAGAATTCAAGTAAACAACGAAGAAGGGTGTCACAATTGATTTCTTTTACAGCCATCTAAACTACAATAGAATAAGAAGTCCCATACTTCATATCTTGCATTCATGTTTCATAATGGTAGAAACTGTTCAAGAAGCAAAAGGGATAATGGACAAAGAGTCAATGTGAATAGTTAAAGGCCGAGTTAGAGCTAATTCAACCTGCTGTTTCTGCATGTTCCGAGATGTATAGGTTGCTCAGTGTTTTCTTATTGATGGAATCAATAGCTGGAGTATCGTTGGTGGTATCTATGTACTCAATTTCAGGGCTCTTGAAAGAATCACAAGTAGACATTGTTTCATCCAACGAAATAGAAAATCCGTCGGATTTGCTTGGAGAAACATCCATGTCGCATGGAGCGTTAAGAGGAGCAATAATAGGAACATGCTCCCCACTTCTTGGATGGCAAGTAACCTTAGAGGCAGTAATTGAACTTGATTTAACATCTGAGATTCCAGGTATGATGTCCCCCTTGAAGTCGCTCCTTGTATTACCAGCTGGGGTTCCCTTCTTCACCTTTGCAACTTTACTTGAACAGGGTACCTTCAGATATATAATTCAATTAGAAACAACGATTACTCTTGCTATGAGAATCAACATCTACAAACAAATCAAAGCTGCATATAAAATAAAGTGACAAGAATATATATGCCCATTCTGAATAAACTTGGTCAAACATCTCCGACGGGAACAGAGCACAGATGATGTCAGCTAAAACTTTTACTAGCCCTGATGGTATAATAAATGAGTTTTATAGACTAATCTAGCTTTACTAATAATAGGTCTTTTATCGTTATGTCACAAGAATAAAAATTTACAACTCAAAACTGCAAGAAATGAAAGTTTCTAAAAAATGGCAGTGACCCACCAGTCCAGAAGCAGTATAGGCACTAATCCAGCTAAATTGTCACACATTGAACAGCTTTAAGGAATATAGGCGGATAACAAATGAATTATCATATATATTTGACATTGTCTGATGTAGTGTTTAATGCAGGAAAACACCACTTTAAAAAGAAATCAGCAGAGCTTAATGGGGGAATAAGAACAGTAAGGGAACAGAAGAACAAAGCCCATGAAGAAGGAAAGTTTAAGGTTTCCATGAAACATGAAATGGCCCCCGTTCAACATACACAACTATTCACATTATAAAGAAACAGACGCATGGAGCTTCTTGGTATTTTTTTCACTCTCTCATCAAAGAAACCGCCAAGATAGCATAACAAAACGAGAAAATAACAAAACCCCACCAAATTGGACGACGGAGCGGAGATTCTTGAACCCTTTTGAGGTACATTCCTATGATTCGTGACGTCACCGAGAGGCGCTCGCTTCTTTCCCGATTGGGGTGCTACGGTCGTACCCTTTCCAGCATTCTGTGACCAAGAAGACGAGGCCTGTCGCTTTGCAAGTGAAGACTTCGTTGACGAAGAGAATGACGGGCGACGATTCTGGGTCGACATTTCCCGATCGGCCTCTGAGATCCCTCTTCTTCTGGGGTTTAAAGAGAATCAAAATTTGTGGAAATTAGGGGTTTTCTGAAGGTTTTGTTTGTTTTTTTTGGCAGAGTAAAAGGTTTAGAGTTCGGACTTCGGAGGGTGAGGGGGAGAGAGTGATCGTGTGCGGCTATTTAATATTTGTTTAATGATTTTGAGGCGGGGAAACGGGTGCATTCAAATTGCAGGGTCATCGTGACCGTTAATCAGGGCTGGGTCTGGTTAGGAGCGTCAGGAAGCGGGGCCCGCCGAAACGGTTTTGGAATTTGGATGTAGCTCGGGGATACGGACGTATTAGAGAGGGCCGCGTGTGAATAGGACTTATGTTTCGTTGGTTTTGAGGGATTTGATGGGTCGAGTGTTGATGCTGGAAGGTAACAGGCTGTGAAGGGAGCGCTGTGAGTGTTTGAATTCGAAATTCAAACGGTCACTTTATCTGCCATGTCTTTACTCTATAAAACACAGTGACAAGGGGGACAAATTTTGATTGAATAACTGGAGTCATGTGGACTTCTGATCCCAATGTCTAATTACAAATGGGTGATGAAATTTAGAGATTAGTGGCCTAAAACCTATATTGATTAGTAGTTGTAGGTTAATTTAGGTTTTTTTGGTTAGGTTAGATTATGTCTTTGGTCAAGAGGTCAACTTGAATTCTCTAAATCCTTCTGGCGGACCTTTCTGCTTTGTCAGGAAAATGCTAAAATGAAAAATGAAACATGTAGCAGCTTTATGTGGTATAACTAGACAGCGTATTGATATGGCTTTCTCTTTTTAAATCTGAGTGTATAATGTTTGTGATTTTTGAGCCTTCCGCACTTCTGTTGCTTAGTGATGGCATTGGCAATAGCCGAATAAGGCTCGAGTTGCCCAAGGCCCGATTTGATAAGTTGTCGATTTGATTATTGTATAATAATGACTATATCATATAGCTAAAATTAGAGGGACTGAGATCTTTTGTAACCCTGTAGAGAAACAAATATGGCCATGCTCTTTCACAAATTAAAAAGACGCCATTAAATTGGACATGGTAAAATTGAAAAGAGGACTCGCACTCCCACAAATTTGTTGCTGAATCTCCTCTCTTTTGTTAGAGGAGAATGGCTTTTTTACTTATTGTTGATACTTGTAATGTCGGGTGATACAACATAGAAGCATAGTGGTCATACTCCCATAAAAACCACGTGATCATGTTGCGACCTCCATGTCCAACCCGTCGCCAAAGCTCATTAATCATAAACCAAGTACTTTCTGTTATGATCCAAGGCCGCCCATTCGACACCCATCTTGCATCATCCACCACTTCCATTGAATTACTGACGTTGGACTGTGTCTGCGACATTCTCCGGTCAGTCCCCAGACACTTCTTCCTCTCCACACGTTCCATTGGCCGTCAGAATACCACGCGCCACCGCTCGCCATTGAAGCAACGCAACCTCAAATCAAAGTCCCGCAAATCCCAGAACGATACCCTCCTCTTTGGTCCAGCTGCTTATAGAGACCCGAAAAGGGTCTGTCTTGGACTAAACAAAGCTTTGGAGTTCTTTTATTGGCTAGAGACTCACTTTGGCTTTGCGCACAGTGAAATGACTTGCAGAGAAATGGGTTACGTTTTAGCAAGAGGCAACGGGTTAGACTTGCTGTGGCAGTTTCTGAAGGAAATGGGCCGAAGAGATATTGGTGATGGGAGTGTTGCAAGACTCGTTACTACTAACACTGTTACATGTTTGATAAAAGTCCTAGGAGAGGAAGGTTTGGTTAACGAGGCTTTAGCTTTGTTTTATCGAATGAAGCAGTACCATTGTAAACCTGATGTTTATGCTTATAATACGACCATTTATGCGCTCTGTAGAGTTGGGAATTTTAAAAAGGCTCGGTTTTTGTTAGAACAGATGGAGTTACCGGGGTTTAGGTGCCCAGCTGACACCTATACTTATACTATACTGATAAGTTCCTATTGTAAGTATAGTTTGCAAACAGGGTGTCGAAAAGCTATAAGGAGAAGGTTATGGGAGGCGAATCATTTGTTTAGACTTATGTTATTTAAGGGTTTTGTGCCTGATGTTGTTACATATAATTGCTTGATTGACGGGTGTTGCAAGACTTACAGAATTGAGAGGGCTTTGGAACTTTTGAAGGATATGATCAGTAGGGGTTGTGTACCCAACGGGGTTACTTATAATTCTTTCATAAGGTATTACAGCAAGGTGAATGATATTGAAAAGGCTGTTGAGATGTTGAGGAAAATGCAAGAAATGAATCGTGGATTGGCCACTTCAAGTTCGTATACTCCAATTATACATGCTTTATGTGAAGCAGGAAGAGTAATGGAGGCTTGGAAGTTTCTGGTTGAGTTGATTGAGACAGGTTCGATACCTAGGGAGTACACGTACAAGTTAGTTTGTGATGCACTGAGTTCAATAGGGAGTGGTGATTTGCTGGATGTCGAATTACACAGAAAAATTAAGGACTGTATACAGGATAGATATAAGAATGTGAAGAAGGTGAAGCCAACCATGGCCCGCAAAATTATTTAGTGGCGCATCCATGTTCAAATGAAAAAGAAGATTCTTTGCCAGGATATCCTACAAGAAACATTATCATTTGTTGAGATGATCTGCATAGACAACATCAAGATCCTGCACCAATATTTAATCAGGTACCTTCAAAGGGTAATTCAAGATAAGCAGTTGGTCTTGTGAGAAAGCCAATGCTCTACTTCACACTGAACGCCAGGTATGGAGTATCCTGCTCGTCAAATCATTTACCAGTAATCAATGCCAATGAATGGGGGTTGGAACACCCTAATGGAACAGGGTGCTCCAACCCATTGAATGTGTCATGAATCCCTTGTTTAAATTCCTTCTCTCCGATTTCAGGTGGATTCTGTACCGGGTACTAATTACAGGGTGGGATAACTTTTTGTTATGTAAAACTGTTCATATTTCTTGATTTACCTGAGGGACAATGTGAATATTAATTTCGTTTTAACCTATTTTTGTTCCGACTCTAGAGTACAGGGATAGAAATTTTTTGTTCCTTCCAAGACTGTTGTACACAAACAACTTTCAAAAATACCGCTCCTTCCATATAAGTAATTTTTATTTTTATTTTTATTTTTATTTTTATTATTGTTATTATTATTATTATAAATTTCGAACTTATTATTACTATTATTATTATTATTTATTAATTTTATTATACGAAATTAATTATATTATTATTATTATTATTATTATTATTATTATAAATTTTATACTTATTATACTTATTATTATTGTTATTGTTATTATTATTATTATTATTTGTTAACTTTTTTATTGATACAAATCATTCGTTTTAAAATAATCAATGAAATGCATATTTTCAACCATATTATACTGTAAGGTTATTTTAGTCATTGATATTATTTTTATGTTTTGTCCAAACACATTTCTCTCCTTGAGACGGAGATAGATTTATCTGTTTTGTCTATTACTATCAAATATCTTATTGTCTCTAATTTTTATTTTATTCTATCTCCAAATTTTTGTTTCATTCTGTCTCTGCATATTAGAGACAGTAATCAAACGCAACGATAGTGTGTGTGTGTATATATATATATATATATATATATATATTTGAAAGTTAAAGTCCACTAATAGTATATTTGCAGGTTGTTTAGTAGAAGTTCGGAAAGGTTAATAGAAAATGCTATCTTGCTCATTTATTTGACATTATAGAATCGATAAATAGATTTAATTCAACATTCTCCCTCATCTTTGGATCACTTACACTGTAATTTGGAAAGTAATTAATTACAGAAGATAGCTGGTCATAGGCTTAAATGAGTAGCTCTCTTGGTCCTATTATGTGAAACTTCAACCCTTAAAACTTAGTACTCAAGCAAAATTCTTATACAATTCAGGGAAGAGATAAAAAAAATCATTTCATTGTGGTTCTGCCTGATTCTGGTAAGACAGGACGTTACCGTTTGGATCCATGAGATCGATTGTCTTGAGTAAGAGAATACCTGCAAAACAGAACAAGGCACGCCGGGGTTGATAGCCGGTAGGCCCCTCCGACGCTCAAGTTAGTCTTTTAGGTGAAGGTTTGATAACTATAAGTAGAGAAGCTAGGATTCTGATCTCGTACCTGTATCATGGCAAAGTTATACCTTATATATGGAACAGATGCTAGGTTTAGGTTTTTACGTATGCATGAGAGATTTCCACCTGTGAATGGGTCGTGGATGCGTGGACTGGAGCCTGGGCCTAGCATAGCCGATCGAAATTAGGTCAATCCTTGAGGGGTGGACCGATCGGTCTATGAGTCGTTTTGAGTGGGTTTGGGCCTAGCGTGACCGACTCAACCATAAGTCCCCCTACTCTTCGAGTCTGAGCAAGGAGAAGAGTCGAAAAAGTACATAAGGATCTTGTAGCTCGTCTGTTGGACAGTTCGTGGTAGGCCCAATCGGTCGGATATCAATACATAGTGCATGACTGCTCGTACTGGGATCGATCGGTTGAGTGTCCCAATCGGTTGGCATCGATGCTTATTGCATGATAGCTCGCGCCAAGATAGATCGGGTGAACATCGACGCTGAGCACGTGAAGGTACTTGGTGTAATTATTACTGATGGCGCATACCCTCTGACAGATATTCAGAATTTGTAACCGTTGTGCAACTGTCACGTACGTCTTTTCAACTGCTGCGCCGCTCCGGATTTCTAATAATCCTAATTCACCTCAGCTCAGATTCTGCCACGTGTCTGAGTTTGACTCGGATTTTCATTAAACCTATCTTCTATAAATATTCAGGGCCGACAGGCTACAGATTTTCTTCACGCTTGTTTTGTTCTTCGGTTTTCATT
>JANJEY010000002.1:12312986-12325124 GCA_024703695.1 Erythroxylum cataractarum | reverse complement strand
CATCTAAATCAAGAACTTCCAAAATCCCCAAATCATACAATTGGGCATAAACCCTAATTATTAATCATCCCAAAATTAAACATAACCCAAGGCGTAATCATCAAAATTAACTTCATAATCCACAAACCCATATCCATCTTAAGCCAAATCAACCAAAAACTCACTAAAAACTCAAAGATCAAGATTTAGCTCTTACCTTAACCTTCTCCATTTTCAAAATTCTTCTTGCTTGGAAGGAAACTCTTGACTTCTTCTATCCTTTCCTTCATAAATCAATGAAAAACCAAGCTTAGAACCTCCAAAATCTGAAACCCTAGATCCATCTTCCTCTTTCTCCTTCTTATCCACGAAATCTCCTTTTTTCTCTTCTCTCTTTGTTTTCTTTCTTTCATTTTCGTATCTTGCTTCCTTCTAAATGACAACTCCCCCTTTTATATATGCCATGCCATTAAAATGGGTGTCAAAGACCCAATTGCCCCTCCTCATATGCCTATAAACTTTAATCTTTATGTTAACTTCCAAAACTGTCCCTGAATCTTATCCTACTTTAGGACATTATTTTCACCATCCAATTGAAGGAAATAGTCAAAACTTCCTTCTAGAGAATTGTTCCTCATTGCCTTAATTTCATAATGCCTTAAGAATCATCCAATTTGGAGCACTACAACAAAAGTTATGCTCAAAACATTTAAGATATGTCTTATGCCAAAATATTTTCCAGAACATTATTTCCATCCAAAAATTGACCTTCTTAAAGACCAAATTGAAAATTGACTTCTTCATAAAAATTGTAGCTCTATTTCCCTAGTTTAATCCAAATGAAGAATCACCTTAATTGGATGTCTATAGCAAAAGTTATAATCAAAATACTTTCAGATGTTCTCTAATATGAGACTGCACACTAATCCGAGATTCAATTCAGAAATTGAAGATCTTAGGGGCTAAATTGAAATTCAATTTCTTCATATGACTTGTAGCCATGTCTCAATTTTATTTTGCCTCAAGAATCACTTCAATAGGATCTCTACAGATCTCGAATTTCGTAAAATTCTGAGCCATGTTCAGAAAATTATCTCACTCACTTTGATTAAATTAATCATCCTTAATTAAATTTCAAAAATTCACAAATTTCTCATAAAATGAAATTCATTGTCTTAGGAATCCAACACTTCAAAAACCAAATCAATCGGATGTCGGACTAAAAATTTATAAGCAAAGAATTGAACAAAAGTCGGATGAGGAAGGAAGATAGCAAAATCGGAAGGAAACAAATTGTTCCGATTATCATAAGATTCAATCAAACTCTTTCAATTCAACTCCAATTGATACAAATTTTCATGGAAAGAAAAACCCATGTGTATCATTGGACATTATAGGAGCAGTGCATTCGAGTGAGTTTTTACCTCATTTAATGATGGAATTGACTTTTGGATCCTTAATGAGATTTGTAGGTCATCCTTTTATCTTTCCAACGAGACTAAGTATGCAAGTTTTCGAGATCGGAGTTGATATTTATGCTTATTACAAGCTAGGATGTCGTGGTAATTGAAATTCCCGAATCTTTAGAGTTTGTGACGCGATCTCGGGCTCGAAAAAAGCTGATTTTAGGTAAGACATGAGTAAAGGGGAAGTTAGGTTTGGTTTAGGACCCTTTTGAGGAGTCTTGAATGGTGAAAAAATTATTTCATCCGAAGGTTACACGGCCTGCCCGTATGAATTCACACGGGCTGTGTATTTCCAGCGCAGGGACACCCTTCTGACCCGAAGGTTACATGGCCTGACCGTGTGGGTTCACACGGTTCGTGCTTTTTGACCCCCTTAACGACAAAATTACAAATTTTGGTCTTCATGAAAGTTGTAGCCCTAGATGTGTACTTTCTAACCGTCTAAGAACGAACTCAATCCGACATCTATATTGAAAGTTATGACAATCACGCCAAAAGATGTTCAAATTGATTTAGGATGTGAACATAATCTATTCTTTTGTGCATAACTCCACCATATGACCTCCAATTGAGGTGAGACTTAAACCATTAGATTCCTAAGACATATATCTTCCTCTCCATAAACATTGGTACCATTTGGAGTTGAATTGAAAAAGTTTACATTAAAGTAAGTGAGTGATCGGATTGGAGATCATATTGGGAGTATGAGCTCTTTTAGGCTTTTTGAGCATAACTTGGGTTATACAACTCCGTTCGAGGTGATTCTTGTTTCAAAACGAACTTGAGGTATAAAGCTACAACTTATATGAATAAGTCAACTTATGATTTTAGTTTTTAAATAGTGTGCGTTCGTCACGAATGTGGAGTTACAGTTAAGGACCCTGTAAGGTTATAAGCACAAGGCTTCAGGACTACGAAAGTTGGGCTCTGGGAACGTGGTCCAACATTGTCAGAATATTCTTTAATAGTTTCTTACTCTTTCATCTTCAACATTTCAAATTCCCTGATTAGTTGAGAACTTACGTGCTTTTTGTTCTTTCATTGCCTTAGTATTCCTTTTTTAGGTAATCTCAAATATCCTTTGCCGACTCTATATTCATAATTCTTGTGAATACGATGTTTGAAATAATAGAAAACAAACAGCCTTTGGCTTTAGAAATCCTATTTTTCCTTTCTTTGTGCATCTTGATTTGAGTTATTGTAGGATTTGTTGGTAATGGAGGCACTTCATAGTCTTCCTCCACTAGTTCCTAAACATCTATATCATTAAGATGAGCTTTCATTCGAACAACCCAAACTTAATAGTTTTTACCATCAAAAATTGCTGGTGCACCTTGAGACAGATGTGTTTCAATCTCCATTACTTGAAGATGGTTGTAATTCTGGGTTGTAAATCAGGTTTGTGTTTTGATTTCGTTCATCTCATAAATCCCTCAAGACAAATGTTTTAATACCATTTTGTTGGTTTTTGACAGCCAAAAGACTAATAACGAAAATGAAAAAAATTAAAAAGAACACAGGGTTTAATGTTTTATGAAAAATCCACACATTTATTCAATGCACTGCATAGTTTATATAGAACTAAAAGCATAAGAATCAAATATAATAATTTGTTGATATCCAGCTACATCTCAATTAACTATTTTAAACAAGGAATAAAATACTAAAGATTTGGTCTATTGACCAATTATTCTACAGCAATTATCTAATGCATATTTTCAACACTTCACTTTTAGTACAAGTCCAAAATGCAACATTCCAAATGCTACATCATCGAACTGTTACAACCTCATGATAAGGAATTTACTTTCTCCAAGCTCAAGTTGCAAATGAATCATGTTCCAAACCAAGATGACTTAATAAAGCATTAGCCTTAAACTATATATAAATTTTAAGATGTGACAAAATATGTAAAAGTAATTTTAAAAAATATATAATATCTAAATATTAAAATTTTAGAATAACAAATAATTCAAAGTTTAAAGGGTATGTTGAAGTAGCATATCGATAACTCTTCTATGCATATCGATAAGTCTTCTATCTCTTTCTAAAGATTTTTGTATTTTTATTGGTAATGTATGTTTTAACTCGTGGGTATTTCAGATCTAATTAGTTTCTAAAATGTGATTTCATCAATATCCAATTAAATATTATTTAGTTCCATGTTTAGTATATTAATTAGGACATATTTAAAATGTACAAAAGAGTTTAACTTTTAATGGGATGTTCAATTCAAAATGAATTATGCATGACCTTTTAGGGTGTCTTGTATCAAATTATACCAACATCTCTACCTCATACATGATAGAATCAATAAGTTTTACGCTTTCAACTTCCATATTTAACAAAAAACCAACATATTTTGGGAATTCTAATATTATGTATCTAATATGAATACATAACCTTTCTACTGAAAATAAATATGGAGTTATAGTATGAATACACTAAAACATTTATTGTATAAGTCAAATTTCAATCTCATTATATAAATATCTCGACAAACGAATTAATGCATTCCAATGCTCTTGACTAGGATTGTGAGTATACCTCCTAAGTCTGCTCACATAGTAGGCAATATCAGGATGAGAATAGTTCATCAAGAATATCACACTACTAAGAATTTTGGCATACTCAGCTTGGCTTACACTGTTACCAAGATTTTTCTTTGAAGAAACACTAGCATTATAAGGAGTCTTGACTGGTTCAACATCATAGTAACTAAACTTCAAAATTTTCTCAACATAATGGGTTTGATTCAACCTAAAACCAAAGTTAGTCCTATCAACTTTGATTCCTAAAATAAAGTCCATAGGTTCAAGATCTTTCATATAAAAGGAAGATTTTAGCAAACTCTTGGTAGTATTAATGACAAATGGACTAGTACCAAAAAAACATATTATCCACATAAAAAGCTATGATCACACAATCATAAGAGGTTAAACCATGTTTGAAAATCTCACTTTCAAATTTCTCATGCCACTGTTTGGGAGCTTGTTTAAGTCTATACAAAGACTTAACCAACTTACACACATTTTGTTTTGGACCAGGTATTCTAAACCCCTCAGACTAGGCCATATAAATTTCTTTATCTAGATCACCATTCAATAAAGTTATTTTAACATCCATTTGGTGTACATAAAGCTTAAACACCGAGGCAATAATAAACAACATCTTTATAGATGCAATTTTAGTAACAAGAGAGTAAGTATAAAATAAAATTCCAATCCTTCCTTTTATTTAAAGCCTTTAATCACAACTCTTGCCATGAACCTCTCAATGGTTCCTTCAAGTCTTAATTTATTTTTGCAAATTCTCTTACATTACAAAGGCTTACATCCTCTAGGTAGATCAACTAAAACCCAAGTTTTATTAGACATGATTGACTCTAACTCCCTATCTATGGCTTCTTTCCAAAAGGTAGCATCCAAGAATCTCATAAGGGTTTGATCTAGTTTTTTATGAGGGATTCTATTTAGAACATAACAAACTGAAAGAATAGTTCTCCCCCCCCCACCCAGTAAAACTAGGTAATCATGAGAAAATCAACATTGCATTCATCATGTCCTTAAGTGTTTGATTTTTCCTCTAATTTATTTCGTTTTGTTCAGGTGTATAAGGAGTTGAAAGCTCATAAATTATACTAATTTTGTTCACAGTAATCAGTAAGGAAATCAGTACTATACTTACCACTTCAATCAGACCTTAATCTCTTAATTTTCCTTCTAATTGGTCTTCAACCTCAGCTTTATATTTCATTAGTGATCTTAGGCAATTATGTAGCAATTCAAGAATTTCATGCAATTATCTTTTTGCAACACATGGCAAATTTAATAAAAGGATACATCTTCTTGTTTAAGCCTATTTTTAAAGATGCAAGGAATATATATTATTGGACATCCGAAAGAATCAGGAGTTGTAAAATATGCAAGCTCTCTCAGAATTCTCATATAAATTTTCAATGCAACAACATACGACGTATTGCAACAATTATATGCTTCTAGCAAAATTTAACTATGTACGCAAGATTGAGGAATGATAGTAACAATTTGTTGCCCTTTTTTTTTAAAAAAAATTGATAATCATTAAAGAGAATTAATGGAAGGATAAATTATCATAAAAATCATCCATTACTAGGAATGGATCAGAAGATGTGAAGCGTAAAGAGCAAAGGACTTGTAGAATGTCAAGGTAATCTTGTAGCACTAGTCTAGTTAATTGTAGCATAATTTACCATTCATCAACGACATGGATAATGCCACAATTTATGGCTTTAACTGAATTTTGCAATAGAATTTAGGTTTACAGAAGATGTAGCAGATTAAAAAACTATGCATAAGTGGACGATTCTGATATGAAAACATAATTACATTAAAGTTCTCATGAATTGGCGGCATTCTTCAAAAGCTTTACTGAACTAAAGTTTTTTAATAGGTTAAATTAGATTGACAACATTTTTATAGGACTTAACCATTAAACAACTAAATTAGATTTTGCAAATAATGTTGGATGTATAAAAACAATTACAGGCTGAGCTTTGGTATCTCTAAGAGAATTCACAGTGGAATTCATAAAAGTCATATCATTTATAGCAAATCCTTTTGTAATGTCAGATATTGAATTATCCATACAGTCAAGTTTCATCAATAGATTCAGTGAACTAGTACCACCCAAAAACGATGACTAGATTGAGAAACAATTCACTTTCTCATCAATGGATATGTTTCATACTTCTACCATTAAGTTGAGTAAATTTAACTAAATAACCTATATCCTATATGAGAAAATGACAAATATGACTAAATTATATGCCTAAAAACAAATTAAGCAATCTAACTATGGTTTTCATGAGATGTCAATCAGCATAAAGAATTCTTTAGCATCAACTTACGATAACACCACCATATCCAATATCAACAGTTAGTAATAATAGCGTCGATGGCATCAGTATATCTTGAAAGATATCCAATGAAATACCCTCTGATTGCAGCTAGTTTAAGGACTCGAACCAATCATATTCAGGAAATGAAGTGCATAATGAAATAATCAAAAAATACAAAAAGAATAGTAGCAAGAGCAACCAGTATTTTGACTAATGCATCAACAAGAACACAGTAATTTCCAACCAACAACAGCAATTTTGAAAACGATGGCAAGAATTTAAAAATCCCGACAAAGAGCAAGTAGAACAACACAATTTTTGACAATAGTAATAACGCAACAAATATTTCTAACTTATGGAACAACTTATCTAAATGCAAGGCGTTGTGAAAAATCATAGCTCTAAGTTAAAAATTATCCCTCTGTGATGCAACAGGATAACGAGATCTGACCTCAGAATTAACGCTTTCTCCACTAACTTTGGCGCACTCCAAAGGGCCTAGTAGGAACTGTCTCCATAAATTAATAAAAACTGACAAACACAAAATGAAAAGGTAAGAGAATTTGTGTGCAAAGAAGTCTGCGAGTGGGAAGGAGTGTCGTATGGAAAAAAATGAAAAAACAACTACGATAGTGTGAGAAGAAGTGAAGAAAGTAAATTCGTGGGTATTATATATATAGAGGAGAGCCTTATACATTAACTATGAAATAAAGACATAGTAAAGTATATTAAAGCTATGAACGTTGCATAAATGGTGGTAATAACATTATGAACGATATTGATAATAAAAGGTAAAATGTTATGAACGTTAATAATAATAAAGGAATGAAGGTTATGGTAAATAACATGCAAATGCTCAAGTTTTGGAACAACACTAATAAAAATCAGAGAAATTATCCCGACACATAGCAAAGAGGCTGCCTTAAGCCCCTCCTTGCGACACAATTGAAGCATCTACCAGGTTGCATTAATTCTTAATAGTAAGATTCAAAGAATAGCTAAAAAAGTCAAATGAAAATAGTATGTAAAGAAAAAAAGAAAGCTAAGAGGATTTAGATTTGGTGAATAAAACATAAAATCATGTTTACTTAAACATTGTATATATGAGCAAATATTTTCAGAAAGACAAATTAATTATAATATATTCAAGTATTCAATAAGTTGAAAATATAAAGAAAAAATAAAAATTTTACTTTTAAATTATTACACAAAAGTTAGAACCATAAAAATCTTTTGGTGTCAATGCTTGAATTGGGTTATCTTACATTCATGCTCTAATGAAAATAAAAAAGTTAGGGAGTAAGAATTCCAACAAAATGTTTGAAAAAAATTATAAATAGATTAACATAAAAAGTCAACTTTAAATTTGGAAGTTAAAATGTTAAGCTTCCTTTCATAGCACCCTCGCTGAAAAATGAAAGAAATTATATGTTAAAGGTCTCTTCCACTTCTCTCTCTGACAGTTATTAACCTTGACTAATTTTGATGTTTACAAAGGTGAGTTTCGGCCGAATACTCTTCCTACCCTTATTTAAGGTTGGGCTTACTCTAGACAAATCCTAATTACTCTTCCTACCCTTATCCCGGGTTGGGCCTACTCTAGACCCATTTAGAAAGCCTAATTATCCAAAAATAGCAATTTCAATCAAGATACGATTCATCTATAAGGATTATAATCAAAAACTAACTATGCCTTCTAATAAAAGTTAAACTACGATTCTTGGATAATTGTCTATAAAAGAGAGACACTATAAAGTAAGTTATTATAACTATCATATCCTATGACTATACAAATCATAATTCAACGAGTAAAATTCTATCTTCTATTGTTACTAGATGCATACTTATGTTTAGAGTTACATAAACATATGTTAGAGTTATATCCTTCAAAAACATGTAATTGAACCTTTAAATGTATATGATTCTTTTATTTAATTTTCATGTATATGAGTCTTTATAAAATAAGTAGTATATATATGAATTAAAGAAAAGGAAGAATGATAATCACTTAAAAAGGAAAGATAAAATATACAAACGATAATTAGTAATTATTTATATATAAACAAGTAATTATTATAAATTTATTTACATTTAATTCAATAAATAATGCCAAATAAAAATTTAAGATAATTAATTACATATTATATAAATAAATATTTTGTAATTTTTATATATTTTGTCATATTTAATTGAATTAAAAAATTTTATCCATCTCATTCATAAAAGTGAAGAATAACTATAACAATTTTTTAAATACATGAAGACAATAATTGTAGTCCAATTTACTTATTTAATATATTTTTTTTACTTTCATAATTTACCTTAATTATTATAACGAATATTTAATAATTTACAAATCTAAAGCTTAATTCACTTGTTTTAGTGCATATATGTAGAGAATAATTATAATAATTATTTTATATTAAAAAATGAAATAATATGTATTAAATTAAAAATATCAAAATTAAATTGAATTAATTTGTAGAAATTATAAATAATTTTATTTGACTAATTTAGTATAAATAGTTTATAATGATTAATCGTTAAATACTATTAGTTGAATACCAATTAAAACATAAACATTAAATACAAATATCATCTAATTAAACATTGCATCGTTCATTACATTAATTATCAATAATAAAACTATAGAAATATGTAATGAACTTTTTTTAAAAAGCATGTTTCTTAAAAATTGGTTAAAAGTCACGGCTTACAGAACTAGTAATATCTTAAATCGGAAAGATATAAACATGCTATTAATCCATTTCATAATATCTAGTCTTCATATTGTAAACGCTTTATTACACCTCATAGAGCTTACTTTTTAATATAGAAAAAAACAACTCAATATTTGAAGAAGTCCATAAATTGAAAGACAGTGTAGGACAACAGCATACAAGAAAAAAGATTATTCAATAAAGATCGCCTGCATAAGGTAAGACCATCGCCGATGGAGATCTGTGAGAGCTCCACACGAGGATCTGAGCTGACATGCTTGTTGAATTCAAGAACACCTTTTCTATGAGCCCTTAATTGTTCTGGTACGTCATGTTCCTCCTTCACCACAGTACCGTACCAGAGTGTATTATCATAAGCAATGATTCCTCCAACCTTCACCAGTTTAATGAGTTGCTCGTGATAGTTCTTAAAGTTTTGCTTGTCGGCGTCCATGAATATAAAGTCGAATTCTGGCTTTGGTTCCTTCATAAATAAATAAAAAGGACTACCTTATGCTTTATTAAATACAGTAAGATAATCATAATTTATAGAACTTACAGTAGTCAGTAATTGTTCAAGTGCCAGAAAAGCTACTGATTGGATGAAGGTAAACCAGCTTCTTCGACTTCAAGGGACTTTTGACTTTGTTATTATGTTTTTGTCAGCTGGTGGCCAATATTTATGATTGGAGTAATCTGGAGTCAGTCATTAATAATCCAATGTTTTCAGGATATGTTCAAATTAAATAATAGTATTATACTCTTTTATCATTTAATGCATTCCACCAAACCTTCTTTTTTTTCTTTCTATTTTTAATACTTTCATATTTTGACTTTTCCTTTTTAGTTTCTCTCCAGTATTCCTTTTCTCGTGTTCTTCTTTTCGTTTTTTAGACATTTGGCACCTTATTGGTAAGATGACAAACTTTCCTATTAAACTAGATTGATGTCAACTTCTTTCTTCAAAAGGTGCACAACGCTCCTCACATTGTAAAGAAATTTGAATAATTTCTTAAGATGTACAAAATTTAGTTAAAAAAAAAAATGATTTCCAGTCGACCAAATTGAATAAAGTTAAGATGTCTTGTCTTTTTGGTCAATTATTTAAACATTTAATTTTCCTTGTGTTACTGACAATTTTCTGTAAAATAATATATTTAAATGCTACATATTCCATTTCATTATGGCGTAACTAAGTTTTTCCTTCAATAAGTCGAGAAAGGCTGTTGTAAATGATTGTCGTACAATACGATATATCAGCTTAAGATCATACATTTAGCCAAACGAATATGTGTTAGTGCTAGAGCTCATTTATATGGGAGATCTTTAGCATGAAGCTTACTTTTATGGAAGATCTTTAGCACTAGCTTATCGTGAGAACATATTCGTGGACCTAGGCACTATACTCTAACACACAAAACCTTAAAGCGTTAGGTTTACGAATCCTTTACACTTCTATGCCTCTCACTAATCTTATCTCTTTTTAATACGAGATTCTCACTCACAATTAAAATTCTAACAATTTTTTCATTAAGTGTGATCTTCTACATTAAACTTGGGATTGCCTTTGAGCAAAAGTCTTTTTCTTATCAACTAGAACATATAAGTGGATCTTTTTCATTTATATACTCCTCGTTAATTTCATCTATTTATAACTTGAAATTCTCACTCATATTTAAAATCCTAACAATATGGTCAAATAGAAGTAAAGATCAGTTATCTTAATTAACGAGGAAAACTCGTTACAAAAAAACACAACGGAATTTATTTCACTAATTGATGAATTTTTAATTTATTTACTATCGAATACTATGTTACTACAAGTTTATAAATGATAAATACTAAATTACTCTATCAAAAAGGTTATGATTGAAATGAAGAAATTAGGTATAGTTTTGAAATGTATAAAAATGAACATTGTGTTAAGGTTGTCTCAATTATTAAGTCTAAATTACTTGTTCGTAATTAAACTAAATTATCCAATAGAATCATAGAAAGAGGACAATACTGGTCATAATGTCCACAAAATATACATA
The DNA here is from genome assembly GCA_024703695.1 of Erythroxylum cataractarum. NCBI lineage: Eukaryota > Viridiplantae > Streptophyta > Magnoliopsida > Malpighiales > Erythroxylaceae > Erythroxylum > Erythroxylum cataractarum. The sequence continues at coordinate 12,314,044 of JANJEY010000002.1, read as the reverse complement.
CTCTAAAATTATAGTATAATTAAGTAACTCTTTCTTTTAAATATCAGTTTCTAATTTTGCAGACTAACATGTCTTCACCGATGTTGTTTTTCAACTAAAAGATTGAGAGCTAATCATCAAGACTTTTAGACTATTAAGACAAAATGGTTATGCATGTTTATTGTCAGGCAACAAGACATGCTGATAAAGATTTCAATTTTCTCTTTATTTTTTTATTCATTTCTATGAACATAAAGAAGCCGCTTTTACCATCTTACACAAATGTATTACTAACTAGTATATTAAACTCGACACAAGTGTAAAGTATCGTCAGAATAAAATTTGAAACAAAATAATTAGTTGAACAAAAGCATTACAACCAAATTCTTGTTGGGCGCAACGGGTGTATTTTGTGAAAAGAAAAAAAAAATTGACACAGGATTTTTAATGTAGTTCACCCTTAACTTTGGGCTATGTCCACGGACAAAACTCATAATAAATATTCCACTATTGTAAATAGTAGGTATACAGAGATAAAACCAAAATAGTGGCTCACAAGATATTTCCCAACCTAAAAATACCAACCTCACTATTTTGTCACTCACCAACCCTTTAGGAATATATTTTCCAACTTCAGAGCAAAACAATGCTCTGGTTTTCCTCTATATTTTTTCTGTATGTTTTTCTGAAGCAGGGAGTGCCTTATATAGGCACTCCATCGCGTAAAACAGCTGCCTTGCAGCTGTCTTCTTACATTTCTTTCAAATAATGCAGCACCAAAATCAATGCCGCAATATTTGATTCAAATATGACGTCCCTCTATGAAGAAGGGCCCATTTCTAACAAATTCCCTCTCCCGATTACATGGAGGGCTTTATCAAGCCTGCTATTGATCGGCAATACTCGAATTTGCCTTTTGGTAGAATCTTGGTTAACATGTTTGATCTATTTTTATCAGTATGGATCTTTTCTAACCGTAATTGTTTTGTCTCCATCACATCTCTGATATAGTGATATCTCACATCAATGTGTTTTGATCGTGAGTGAAACGAGGCATTCTTACCAAGGATAATAAAGAT
>JANJEY010000002.1:12285962-12296058 GCA_024703695.1 Erythroxylum cataractarum | reverse complement strand
AGAAGAAATATTTGGAGGAGATTTTCTTAGAAGAAGAAGAACCAAAATTGAAACTCTTTCAATTCTTTCACTTAGGATTTTCGGTTCTACCTTGTACTTGATGTTTCTTTGCTTCAGGACGCCAATCTATTTTGGTGGGAGATACTTCAAGGTAGTTCAATTCATATTTTCGATGTAGAAGTGATTATCAACCATTTGTAGCATAATACTATTACTTAGGTAGGAAGAGGAATATGCTCACTACGCTCCTACATCAATTAGGAAGATGATAACAATAGCTTGAATTAATATGATGTGATTCTATTGTCTTGATTTTCTACGATGTTTGAGTCTTATCTGTATAAAAAAATGGAGATTCATGCCAATTATGTTGTTCATTTAATTGTTGCAGTTTTCTAGAAATGTGAATCGAACACGCTGGATAATTGAAGACGAAAGAATGAGAGAAGCATCGGTTGAGGTGTAAATCTACTATCTCATACAGTTGTTATTGCCTTTACCGACAATAATATTCTCCCTACATGATTGGAAAAAAGTGATTACTAATGTGTCGTATATTGTATATCTTTAATTTATCACATAAACCCACTGTATCTTATGAAATTTACACGGTATCTACATAGCACAATTGAACCCCCATATCAAATTTAAACTAAAATTTTATTTTTATTTTATATTTATACTTAAAATTAATTAAGCTAATTTAATTACAAATAATTGCAATTGACTAATCAATTTAATTATAACCTAATTAACTTAAATTCTACAAAATTCTCAAATAATTAAAAGAATCCTAATTCTCATAACTCAAATTTTAATAAGAATAAGCTAAAACATATAACTATTAATGATAAAGGATGAAATTAATTAGATGAAATTATGGACAGGAGAAGATTACTTGCAATTGATTGAAGATAATTTTAAAAACTTCGAGCTGTCAATCAAAAATGGTCGTATCACTAAAGCTGTAATCTCTTCTAACTTTATTCCTTGATAATGTATCTCTTATGTCATTCACAACCCATTTTTCTTTTGCTACATGAGTTGAGATCCTGAAGAAATCAGCCTCATATTTCATCACTACCTAGTCTCCTTAGCATTTCTTTTCTCTTCCTCATTCAAAGTTTTTATGTTCTTATTCTTTTTTTTCTTGTCTCGTATCTTCTTCTTCATCTTCATGTTCCTAATTATTATCTTCTTTCTCTTCTTCTTTTCTTTCTAGCTAGTTCTTTGCAAGAGTAGACCTATACCTTGTGAGCAATCAAGCATTTGGAGGAGGAGTTCATAGTCGAGCAGCGAGACACTCGTCTTCATTTTATGAAGCCTCTATTTGATTGTGCTTATATTAGTAGAACTTTTGTTAGCAGAGTTTTTTTTAGAAGAATTTTTCTAAGCAACTAGTTGACTGTTTAACTATCATTTAAAAAAGAGTTTTTTTAAAGAGCTTCCTACAGTGAATTATTTAGCAACATAAAAATAAAAAAATATTTTTAATTTTAACTATATTTTATTTTGTAATAAAATTATTTATGCATATAAATATTATTTAAAGTATATTAAACAATATGCAAAACACAATATATTAATTATTACTTAATTTTAAACCATATGAAACATAAATGAAAATATATCTAACCAAATCTTTTATATAGATTATAACATAAGTAAAATTAATATCAATATATATATATATATAAGTCAAATAATATTGTATAAATCTCAAAATAAATATGAAGATGAGTTTGTGGGTATTGTGAAAATTATGTGTAAAACATAAGGAAAAAAATAACTAAAAATAAACTCGTTAATTGATCTAAAAAATCTACCAAAAAAGTACTTTTTTGAGAAGTTTTAACTTTGAGTTTCTTAAAAAGTTGTATTTTGACTTCTAAAAAAGACATATATATTAAAGAAGTATTTTTTATTTTACAACCAAACACTCATTTTTCTTGAAAAGGGCTTTTGTCGTAGAGAAAAGTATTTATTAATCCCTCGAAAGCTCATCTAAATAGGCAAAAAGTTTCATTCTCTTTTCTCACTTCTTGTAAATGTTTACCATGAACCATTTAGAGAACACAATAATTAAGTGAAGAGCCGGCGGAAGAATTACAAAAACTGGAAACTATGGTTCTTCTAATTTTTAAACAATTTTGTTAATTAAATTGTAATTAATTTAAATAGTCAATTAAAGATATTTATAATTAAATTAAATTAAATTAAATTATTTTAATTACGAAATAAAAATAAAAACTTAATTTAAATATGATACCAGTAGCTTACTATATGTTACATGATATATTAAATTCACATATCCTATGAAAAAATGAGATATATATCATATCAGACATAATAGATAATTGACAATAATATAAATGTATTTATTTTTTACCTATTTAGGTTACATAAATTAAAAAAAAATTTAATTTACACTTTTAACCAATCAAATATATAACAAAATCTCTTCCAAAGAGAGAGTAATGCAACCACACAGAGCCCACTAAAGAATGGTCGTGGACTTTTTCAAAATGCGTCCGTCGGGTTAAAATGAGACTTATGGTCAACTTCTTTATTATCCAATCCAACCTCTCAGCCCGGAATGTTTTACATACTTCATCTTTTCTGGGAGTATTAGACAGATATAGGGTTGCATCTATTTGATTTAATTTATATTATTTCTTCTTATGTTTAGAAAAACTCGTATATCGAAGACACATGGAAAAGCAATCTCAACTCTCCTGGCTGCAAAAGTATTGTTTTGAAACTCAGACAAGATCGATCAATTCGACCAATAATCGGTTGGCTATCTAATTTGGGTGACCCATAAAAACCGATCTCTAATTAAATCAATTAGAACTGATAAAAACTGGTCAATTAATCGATCAAACCGGTCCGATTCAACCACTGGTTCAATAAATTTTTATTTTTTATATTATTTGATATATTTTTCTATTTTTTAATATTATTAATATTATATATAATTAAATATAATTATTGCATAATTATAATGTCACACCGATTCGATCCGTCAATTCATCTGATGATTTAACCGATCGAACCGGTCAAATCAGTGACCAATAAAGCCTCCGATTCGATGTCCGATCTGAATTTCAAAACCTTGATAAAAAGTACAAATGCAAAGTGATCACAAATTGCCTTTTTTAGCGAGACATTCTATATTCAGCTCACTCATTCGCAAAAACAATTTAGGTTCCCTTCTGCATTCCAGGAATTTATAATTTAATCCATAAACTACTGAACAATCTGTTAAATGCCCTACAAATGGATCCATGTAATCTACATTCAGACAAAAACTACAACACAGGCAGGACGACCGAAACTTTCTTGCTCCACCCTTCTCAATGCATTGAATCCCTGTTGCAGCATTGAGTGACCATCCAATTTAATTCACCAGAAACTTTAATACTCCAACGTATGTATCCGCTTCAGCCCAAACCAGAGCTGGGCCCTGAAACGGATCTCAGCATTTGATTGAGACTAGGCTGTGAATTTCCCGAAGCACTGAACATGGCATTTGACGGAGAAGATGAAGATGGTTGTATCGCTGAAAGGGGCAGCCTCTGTCCTAATGGAAACATGGATTGTGGCTGGCCCCGTTGCACATAAGGCATGTGGGGATGGACTTGTTGAACATTGTTGTGACCAGATATGCTGGGTTGCGAAGAAGATGCCGGCATCCCTTGATGCCTATTGCTGCCGATATTAGTGTTAAGCATGGAAGGTACAGGACCAGCTACATTCATTTGTGAAGTGACACCACCAGTTCCAACACGAGTTGGTAAAATACGGGCCCTTTCAGCCGCATATCTTTGCCTAGCTTTTTCCACTTGTTCGCATTCCCTCATTAGGAGGGACTCCACCTCCGCAAACTGCTTCAGCTTGAGCTCCAATCTCTTCAACTGTCTCCACATCAACTTGTTTTAAGGGATGTTAACAAATAAATTCATACTAAATTGGAGAAAACAAGTAAAACAAACAAGACCATACAACAAGCATTTGTCCGTATGGACAAGGTGAAAGCATAGTTAAACAGCAGGTCAGACCATATAAACAATGCAATCATAATGAGAGGGCCCACCTAGTGCAACACAGAAACAGGAGATGCTATATGAAAGTAGACGTGTGGCAGGGAATCTTCGTACAATCAATTTCTATGCTTGAGATTTCAAAACTTAGAATGAAGAGATGCCAGATGAAGCCACAAAATTTCCCAATTTAGAACATGAGTTTACAAGACAAGTTAAGTAGGACGGAACAGGACAGGTTCCCCACATACCGAAAAATGAATGAGAACACTATCATATGCAAAAAGATAAGAACTAAGCAAAATTGCATCTAGGACTCATAAAGAACAAGACATCAGCATCTAGTTTCTCCGCATCACTTCTAAGAATCACTCTTAGATGAGAAAGCATCACACTTACTAAAGCATCACACTTACTCTTAAATCATAACCTGAAAATCCTCCTCTCTCCCTCATAGATGTACTTACAGTCTTATATATAAATTTGCCCTCTTGACCCGAATCCTACCTAAATAAGGACTAAAATCCTACTCTAATAAAGATTCTTATTATTCCCTAATAGATTTAAATCTTAAACCAATAAGAACAAACATAAAATAAAAATACTTGAATTCCTTTTCCAATTAAATAAAATTAATGACAAAGAAAACAAAACTTTGAACTAAGCTTTATTTTGCATCAACAAGTACAAGCACACTTGGCTCTTATAAACAACCAAAATAATAAACAAAGGTGACAATATTACCAAAGAACCACACTCTCAAGCAAACATTAAACTCATTATAATTTAATGTGAATGTTCACAGAGGAAGAGGATTAAAAGGAACAGTTTAGGAAATTCTGGATTCACAAAATTCAACTATCATAATTATACCTGATGATTTATAATATTGGCCGATAGCCTCTGGATTTCCCTCTCTTCATGATCTGCAAACAGTTTAGCCTTGATTGCTGCAGCTGCAAGACCAGCTTTTGCGGCGGCTTTAACTTTTTCAGTGGACAAGGGAGTGGCCTCAGACTCATTTTGACCACGTAAACCATGTAGGTTGTCATCTAAAGTATAACCATAAAAATTACAATTGCAATAAATAGATGAACATATTTCATGAACAGGGAAAGCAAAACCCTTGTCCTACCATTTTGTTGAACTGAATTTGTGACTTCTCCATGAAGACTACTCTCTCTACCACGCGATCTCTCTGAATTCGTCCTGTGGAAGTACATTGAATTCATATAGGATAATAGTATCCTCAAACTCATATACATGAAAACCAACTTAAACTCCCCCAAGATCTTCGCGTGGAAATACACTGAATTCATATACTATGATAGTATCCTCAAACTCATATTACGTGAAAACCAACTTAAACTCCCCCAATATCTATTCTAAAATAGGAGCTAATAATCCTACAGAACTCCTATTCAGGGACAATTAGCAATCCATCAACACTTCAAATATTGAAAAACTAAGAAATAAAAAGGAAAGGGGGCTTTATAGTAAATCCTTACAGCAGAATCTCAAACTAAACCCATTCACGCAGTATCCTAAAACAGCAAAAGCCAAAATGTACAGGTTAAGGAGAAGAAATCACCCACCTATTATCCTCGGATAATGCCGCCAAAGATGCATGAGCACAAGCAGCAGCAACTCTTGGCCCAACGGAAGAGGCCAAAAAAGCAACCTACAAAATTTTCCACAAGTAAAAACCATCTTTACATTCCAAAAGAGTATACAGCTCCCTCTGCCTCTTCCTATCTATGTGTGATTTGTGTGTAGAAATACTTATCTTTCTTCTATAAGTAAAATATTATTAAGAAAAGCACCATGAGGTTGTACCCAAACAAAAAAATAAAAGTGTTTACAAGAAAAAGAGCCAATGTGTTCCACCATGTCAGCAGCATTATCTTGTTAACTTTAAGCTTCATATATAAAATCCATTTTGAAAGCAATTTGACTAAGTCAACTAGCCAGTATTTATTTGTATTACCAACTGAGAGGAACATAACTATATTGTTTTGGATAATTCAGATAAACCATCATAATTAATAGCTTCCATAAGATAAAACAAATTTTAGGCAGAAAAGGCATAGAGGTTCACAAAGTTCTCAAATTGAAATGTTGTTTCAATTAAATCAATGGGGCATAGAACATAGATAGGACCTACCAATGCCATAACTGGATTTGGATAATTTGAAAATGGAAGCCTGCTTTCAGAATCGACATCTTGGATACAGTATCCTACAAAAACAGCATGAAATGAGAAATTCAGGTACGAAATGGCAACATACTTTCAACGTTAAAATTGCCAAACACCAAATTAGAAAGAATAACAATTAGATCACCATTTGAACTTGGATACAATCTTCCATGCTCATCTCTACTAACTGCATTCGACAGTTGGGAAATCTTGGGAACTTCAATGTTCTCCAAAAGGCCGTCCTCCATGGGTAAACGGAGAAAATGAAGGATGCATTGTGCTTTTGACTTGGTGCCCACATGCTCTGCAATTTCATTCCAATTTTCGTGGTAAAGTTCCACTGCCTCAAGCAGTAGAAGTGTTTCTTGATCACTCCAACTTTCTCCATCTAGATCACCATAATCATTTGTTGAATCCATCTTAACAAAATCCAAGCTTGAGTGACTGGCTACAAATCTACTCTCATGGAAACAGTTGGAGCATAGTAGTATATCAACCTGTTGTAAAAGATGTCAATTTGCCATGGGAACAGAACCATAATAGTAAGAAACACCATGATCAGACAATTGAGATCAACTTAAGATTTTGAAAGGCATTTCTTACATAACATCTCTAGCTATCTATTTGGGAATCTCAAAGCTAATTGTTTTAATAGAAAAGAAAATGTTAGATTTGGAAAACTCTAACACCTTTTAACATAGTAAATCACATTTTGAACACTTAAAGATCACCCCATGTCACCTCAAACCATAGTTTAATCTGTACTGACATCTAAACATACATGTTTTTAAATATTTTTAATTCTAAGTATTAGCCCCTTTCTTTTAGTTAGTCACCAGTTTTCCCTTATTGATATTTTGATATTCGATCAAAAAAAGGGAAATAATGACCACGCACTGATGAATGCAAAACAGTTACAATGGTTCTATTCTCCCCCTACTATTATCCTTTCCAACAGATAAACTGAGCAGCAATAGCGTGCTTTCCTGTAAAAGCATGTTTAAATAATTGAAGTTACTCAAGTTGACCAAAAATAATCCCATGGTAGTTATAAACTGATAAATGACCATTATTACGTCAGTATGCTAGTGTATAATCCTCCAGTAATCAATTCAAATAACTTCATGCATTTTCAAGTTCCTTGAAGATACCAATCAGAAAAGCATGAAAACAAAAAAAGATGCAAAGAAAAAAAGCATATGCACAAAAGTATGTAAGTTACCTCCTTCTGTGACTGATAGTATACAGTGGGGAGAGGCTGAGAACAAAAATTGCAACAATTTTCAGATAAACGCTCTCGAATTCTGTTGTCCAAGTCAGAGAAATCATTATCATGGCATGACAATGAAGAATAAACATCAGTCGCCTTGAGTTTACATTTGGGCTTGTCAAATTTGATCAAACTATCAATAGACTTTAAAGCATCTGACGGCACATGAACCTCACCATTTGTATCCTCCCTTAAATAGGAACCACTATTCCAAGATTCATGGCTTGGTTGATCTGCACAGTAATTAATAATTCCCCAATGATCAAGGAACCTCACAATTCTAGTTAAATCATCATGCTCTACACCAACTACCAACCCTTGACAATCAGCAACTGTAAGCCTTTTTGCTGGATTTTCCATGTACTTGGCAACAGCATAGTTTCTACATTCCATGTACTTCTCTGGTGTGTGATCCGGTGACTTTCCAGAAAAAAAATGCGGCACAACTTGTCTTTCCAGTCGATGCACAGTTGTTGGTGAAAACCAATCTACTCAAAGAGGAGCAAGAAACATAACAATGTTAACGTAAATACCAGGATATTCAGGAGACAAAATCTTTACCCTAAGTACATGCATGCAAGCAAATCCTCAAACCTTTTTTAGAAGCTCAAAGATGTTTATAACCTATATTTTCCCACCAGAGTTCTTGTAGCTAGGTTCTTACTATACATCCAAAGACTCCAAAACACTAAGCAGACAGTCAAGAAATTGGAATTCTTGGCAGAGCCAACTTACAACCTACTGAAAGGCCTTGGGCACTGCCTTCTAAAACATTAAATTACGACCAAGATAACAATCAATACAATTTGAAGCCTTGCAAACATGGATTGAGCTCATATCCTTAAGGCCCTAATTAATTACTCATTTTCTCCCTTTCAACGTCATAGTTCCCTTCAATTTCTATCAGTCACAGAGAAAACCCAAGAGAAGCTTATTACCTGAACTTCGAACGCCAATTTTTTCCAAACTAGCACACTCATTCAACCATACATACCGTATATACCACACACACACATATAAATATTGCAAAGAACATAATCACATCCAGACTGAAATTTGATGTATACCTGAATGCATAGGGACCACAAGAACTCTACTTCCAAACCTTTTAATAACGCCCTTTCCCTCCATAATCTCCGGCGGCGTCACTACGTAAGCCGAATTCCCACCATCACCACCTTCCGCAGGCATGGAAGAAAGCGCCTGCAGCTGACCATACGATACATTCTCCAACTCCGGCACCGGCCCCCTCGTACCGCCGCTCTCTCCGGCCAAATTCGCTCTCTCCAAAGCCGCAATAGACAAAACCGAAGCGTGAGGCCGATTCACGGCGTGCTTCGTGACGAGAGGAAACTCGCATAAGCGAACGCCGCGGCCGTCGAGGAACTCCGCCTCATGGGTGGCCGGATCGGCCTCGGTGTGACGGTGATGGGGGTCGGATTCGTCACGGTGATGGTGCTTATGATCGATACAGTTAGCGTTGCGGTGGTTGTGATTGTTATCATCATCAACGGCATCGTCTTCGTCTTCGTCTTCAGGGTCTTCTTGTTTGGGTTGTTGTTGTTGTTGTTTGCGAGTGATTTGGGGGTCTCGCTTTCGCCTCTTCCACTTGCCTCTTCCATCTATAGAAACAATTAAAAAAAAAATTAACCCCACAACAAGAACAAAAATTACAGAGAAAAAAATGAAAGAAAAAGAGGGTTTTAGAGAAAGGGTTGGAGGTTGTTAATTAATTAAGGGAAAAGAGTAGTGTAGTCTACCAGAGGAAGGGAAAGAAGGAGAAGCTGGCATTGTTTGAGGAGGGAAATGTGGAGATTTGTGGGGTCTTTGGATTGGTTCGCGTTGAAATCAAAGCTAAAGTGATTGACACTTAGATTTAGCTTCGGCTCTGGCTCTGGCTGTGGCTGTGGCTTTTTCGAGAGAGAAGGGAGCAACTGATGATATGCATTTGCAAATTACGCTCTGTCCCTGTGCTTATGCCTGCTGCGACCTCTATTTCACCTCTCGTTTTCCTTTTCATAGGAAGCTTTATGTTTCTCGACGCGCAACTTAGCGAGTGTTCTGGTATTTATGCTTGGAGGTCATAGAGCGTGCTCCACACGTGCGTAGTGCCTTTTTTTTTTTTTGTAACTGTTGCTACGGTCGATATTGAAATAAATTCTTGCTGAGTTGTTCTTTTTTTTTGTCTTTTTTTTTTTCATAAAGGGGAAAAGATTACACCGAAATTAAATTAAATAAGTCGGGGAAAATTGGTCCCCGACATGTCCTCTAGGAGGAGACTGTGACATCCTGAAGGTGGTACATCAAAATAAGTGACGCCAACGTCATCCTGACCTGGCGAGTCGGCGAGCCAGTCGGTACATCTGTTGCCAACGTCATCTTTTTTTTGTCATTTTTAGTAAGGTTATAAATACTGTATCGGGTTTGGTACCGAATTGAGCTTTGTAATGAAACTGTACCGTTATCGGTTGATATCGGATACTGTTTCGAGAAATTTTTTAAATTTATGAAATAGTCCCTAAAATTTTTAAGAATTGCAAAATAGTCCATATTGGTATATTATACAGTTGTACTGTATACTTTACT
>JANJEY010000002.1:12266992-12278621 GCA_024703695.1 Erythroxylum cataractarum | reverse complement strand
AAGAAGCTAAGATATTTATATACTTTAGATAACCACTAATTAGGTGCTTTAGTAGGCAAGTGACATGTGTCACTTGCTACTTGTCTTATTCTAAAACACTCTTAAGGTTCTTTCTAATTTCAATTCAATTTCTAGTCCAATTTGTCTCCAAATTCCAATAGCTCAAAGTAATAAATTCTAAAATCATGTATCTAATTTTCCAGTGCTATTGGACAGTCATTTTTGGTACCGGAAACCAAATCAGTCTGTCACTTGTCAATTTTTTCCGAAAGATTCCAGAAAAATTCTAAAAGTCCACAAAAATGGAAAACGCACAAAAATCCACTCCAATTTATTTTTCAAACACAAATAACACATTTTTTTTACAATAAATACATATGTCAGGAAAGATCATGAATGCATGTACAAATATGTGCATATACAAAAATTACAATTTATGCATATATGGAGGCCATATTGGGCATGATCATGCCTAGATATGATCCCACACTCATATCTCATTCCAAATTACCATTTTACCCTTCCCCTCGGGGATGGGATGTTACAAGTAGTATATGGAAAGACAAATAATTCGCAATTAACAGGGTAATACAATCTTTAACAATTCCATCTTAACTTTAAATTTTGTTGTATGTTGTCTCCCAAATCTATTTTTGTTTGAGTTTTGGTCACTCAACTTGTTCTTTTAGATTATATTGGTCATATATTTCAACTATTAGTGTTGCTTCCTATTTCTTGTTTAGGAATGCTTTGTGATTTTATTAGTCTCTTATATAATGCTACAATAGAATGTTTTCATATTTAATTATTTTTGTAGGTCAAAAAGATGGAGAAAATGCTGAAGGAATCAGAGAAACCATTTATGTTTTAATGAAGGTAATGAAATTGAAGTTCCACTTGCGAAAATCTGGACTTGAGGCTAATATAATAAGTTTAGTGTGACAACCATCTACACTTTAATTTTCCTAACTTTTCACTAGAAGTGACAAATTAATCAGGGAAATGAGAAATGTTTTGCAAGCCCTTTTACTTGTCATGTGATTGAATCAAAGTATTAGGATGTGTTAGTGTCTTTATTTTGTATCTTTTTGTATGTTAATTTTCTTTATTATTGAGATTGGAAGTTATACTTAATGAGAATTAATCTTGTTTTATGTCAAGGTGTATTTTAGAACTAAATAGAAAGAACTACAACGATTTTGGGATAAAAAGAGTTGAACTAGACATTGACCCTAATTAAACATGGTCTCGTGCAACCTATACATAAGCAAAATCACGCAGCAGATAAAGTAAGAAAACGACAATGTCCAAGAGGCACAACATAAATAAGCAGCAAAAACGTTAGCAGGAATGCGTTAAATGCATGTTGCATCTAATGCTTGTGTTTAACACTGGAGAGAGTTGCGTTTCATGCATTTAACGCAAGCGTTTTACTCAAAACGCATGAGAAGACACGACAACAACAGTAGCGTGACCCAACAACATGTGGTTTTAAAAGAGGAACCAACATTAGATTGTCTAATCACGTAGCAGTAGAGAGAGTGCAAGCGAGGGCAGTGGCTGAGTGTGGAAGAAGAGGCTTGGAGCTGGTGTAGACGTGGTGCGTAGATGAACAACTACGTGGAACACCATTAAACCCCAACTTTATTTGTCCTATCGATGAGCAACGTCTGCGACAGTCCCAACGCCAGTGACAGTCCCAAATAATTAGGAAAAATTGTGATGTTGGGTAACTAAATTTTTATTTTTTTGATTGACAAAATCCTAATTATTGAATTTTGAATGTTGTGAGACTTTTGTTCTTTATTTCAATCGATTCATTAATCAAGTATTAATTATTTTTCTAGGTCATTATTTGATTGTTTGATTTTATAGCTAGGTGCGTAACTAGTTTATGATTTTATTCAATCAATTGCTAGATTAAACAGGTTAACGTTCAATTCTTTTAATCAAAAGTAGCGACTAGGATTTTTGTCTACTACGTTAAGGACATGATTATAAGAAAAGTAATTGTCTAGGCTAAATATACATCGTATGTATGTTGTTTAGTTTGTCGATTTTCTTGATTCGTGAAGCTATTAATTAATTAAATTTGAGATCGTATCCAGGTTATTAATTAATAATGGTTAATTCAAATAAATGTTTTGGTTAACTAAACATAATAGAAAATAGGTAAAGAAATTTATCACAACGAATGCTTAACTAATAAATTGGTTATTTTTAGTGTCGATGATCAACACAAATTCAATAACGAAGGAGACTGGAAACCAAGATTTGTTTCTAGTTATTGTTAAATTCTCATTATTCTGAATTCCTTATAGGAATGATCCCTCCCTTCTACTACTACATTAAGTTGTGTTGCAGAAAATTGGTTTCTTTTTATATTTGGTTGCAGATGATAACATTTACCAAATTTTGATGACAGAAGGAAAGGAATGTGGATGCAAATCGCACTTTAATCCAACTGGTTGCTCCAACTGAGGAACGACAACCTCACTACATTAATTTGCTAAATTTGGGTGATAATAACACTTTTAAGTTGAAGTTAGGGCTGATTCACTTGTTACCAACTTTCTTAGGTACATTAGGAGAAGATCCCTATAAGCACTTGAAGGAGTTTGATGTTGTTTGTATGGGTTTGAAGTCTACTAAAGTCACTAAAGAGCAGATAAAGTTGAGGGCTTTTTCCTTTTTTTTTGAAGGACGATGCCCAAGATTGGTTATATTATTTACCTGCTGGAAGTATTAGAACATGAGAATAGATGAAGAAGTTATTTCTTTAGAAGTTTTTCCCAGCTGTCAGGGCCGCCAATATCATAAAAGAAATCTGTGGCATCCGACAAAATGTCAGGGAGTCATTATATGAATATTGGGAAAGATTTAAGAAGTTGTGTGCAAGCTGCCCCCATCATCAAATCAGTAAGAAACTATTGATTCAATACTTTCATAAAGGTCTTTTACCGATTGAGAGGAGTAATATAGATGCTGCAAATGGAGGAGCGCTAGTTGATAAAACACCAGCAGCTACATGGGATTTGATCTCAACTATGACTTTTAACTCTCAACAATTTGGAGCTCGGAATGATTATGGTTTAAGACATGTTAATAAGATGGGAGTTTCATCGTTGGAAAGAAGATAAGATCATTTGATTTCTTTGGTGTGTCAACTTGTGGTATCAAGGAAAGAGGAAGTTAAGACTTGTGGTATTTGTTCTATGGTTGGCCATCCCACAGATATGTGTCCCACTCTACAAGAAGATCAAGTTGAAGAAGCCAAGGCAATGGGTGGTTATTTGGGACAACCTCAAAGGAAGTATGACCCATTTTCAAACACATATAATCTGGGTCGGTAAGATCATCCAAACCTCTGTTATGGCAACAATCAAGGACAACAAGTAAGTTATAATTTTTAGCCATATAAACAACCTTATGTGCCTATACAGCAACAACAAATGGGACAATGTTCTAGTGAAAATAATTCTTTGGAGGACATAGTCAATACATTGGCCATAAATATTGTGAACTTTTAACATAATACCATGAAATTTCAACAAGATACGCAAACCAGCATACAGAATCTTGAGACTCAAATGAACCAAATGGCGATTGCTATCAATAGGTTGGAGGCACAAAATTCAGGAAAGCTCCCTTCTTAACATGAGATGAGTCCAAAGAAGAGTGCTTGTGCTATCACACTTCGTAGTGGTAAAGAGTTAAAGGAACCTACCCTAAAGGTTTCTAAGCAAGAGGTTGAAGAAGAAGTAGAGAAAGAAGTTCTAAAGCAGTTACAAGAGAAAAAGGAGGGTGATTCTTGCATTGTCATGCCTAAGTTCAGTGTATAACCCCTTTTCCTAGTCCTTTTTCCAAACAGAAGAAGAAGGAGCAACAGAAAGAAATTCTAAAAACTTTTCGCAAGATACAGGTAAATATTCCTTTGCTTGATGCTATTAAACAAATTCCTCATTATGCTAAATTTCTTAAGGAATTCTGTACCTCAAAGAGAAAGTTAAGTGGCAATGAAAAGGTGCGACTGGGTGAGAATGTTTCTGCTATGTTTCAAAAGAAGTTACCTCGTAAATGTCCAGATTCAGGTATGTTCACAATCCCTTGTAAAATAGGTAATCTAAAAATTGAGAAAGCGTTATTGGATTTAGGTGCGTCGATTAATGTTATGCCTCAATCTATTTATGAATCTTTGAATATGGGGCTTCTACAAGAAACTAGTGCCATAATCCAACTTGCTAATCGATCGAATGCCTATCCAAAGGGTGTTCTTAAGGATGTCCTAGTTCAAGTTGATAATATGATTTTTCTTGCTGACTTTTATGTCTTACAGATGGCTAATGAAGATTCATCCACTTCAGCCCCAATTTTATTGGGAAGATCATTTTTGAAAACTTCCAAAACAAAAATTGATGTCTATGATGGGTCCTTGACTATGGAGTTTGATGGTGATGTGATTAAGTTCAATATTTATGATGCCATGAAATTTCCTAATGATGATCAATCTTTTGTTTCTATGAGTTTTCTTGATACTTTAGTGTAGGAAACATTCCATTTAGATCGATAGGTAAATTATGGACTGCATTGAAAAATAGCTTGGATATTCAGGAAGGAAAAACACTAGCCGATTTTCTTGCCATTTTCACATAATGGTCCTGTGTAGTCGTAAACTTATGGGAGTTCGTGAAGGAGCTCCATGTCATTAGCGGGCAAGTGGGAGAAGGCTTTTATCAATATGTTCTTGAATTTACTTAGGGGACTACTATAAACTCACATAACATGTATTTCATGACTTGTAAAGTATGTTGCCCAAAAAGGCACTTTTCGGAAACATGATTTTCATAAGCATCATATATTTCAAAAACATTTCCATATTAATCTCATAATCATCAATAATTTAAGTACCAAACATGTAACAATTTCTTATATCAATCAAAAGAAATAATGCAACAAGTATGAAGCAATATGAAATCATTTTATTTTCTTGCTTTGAAAGAAAAATATTCATGGCTTAGTAACTCTATTATAAACATGAAACCCACCTTGAACTCCTTGCTTAAACCTCGCTCAAAGATGTCTTTCCTCTTTCTCCTCTTGCCTCTCTTGCCCCACTTGATTTCCTTAAATAATAACCAAAATTCCATTCAATTTGGTTTAGAAATCGGAAAGTCATACCTCAACAATTCAGACTATTTCTAATGTTGAAACAAAAATATCTATACTCGACTTCTATCCAAAATTGATATTCTTATATACTGAATTTATACTTTATTTCTGCACATAATTTTTATCCTTATGTCTCTAGTTTACATCAAATTAAAAATCATCTCATTTGGACATCCACAAAAAAAGTTATGCCCAAAATACCAAAACATGTCTGTATAGGAAAAATGGGCTTTGTCGTCGCGAAGTCAGAAGTTCACCATGACAAACTTGTCCATAAACCCACATCGAAGAAATATTTTGCTACATTTTTCAACCTTTCACTTCCCCCCTTTCATATATAACCCATCTTAACACTAACCCATATTTTCTACTTCATTTTCAACCCAAAATCATTCACAAACCAATTCATAATCTACTCTTAATCATTAGCTAAACAACAAAACATTAACATAAACCATTCATCCACAACTTCCTACCGACATTCAACCATGTTTTCACTTCTAACTAACCTAACTATGCTTCATCCAACAATCAAGAAGGGTTAAAGCTTATACTTACTTATGTTAGCCTCAAAGTCTTCAAGTTCTTCAAGATATCCCAAAAACCATAGCTTTTTTCTTCTCTTCCCCCCTTCCACAATTCTTCTTCAATTTAAAACAAGACAACAACAACTTCTTCTTTTTATACCCTTAATGCATTAGCAAAGTCCACTATGCCCTTCCATGTAATGCCTTAGCCTTCTAACCTTAAGTGACTTGCCAATTTTGCCCTTATTCATTCTTACTTCTTTAGTTTAACTTACACTATACAATATTCTAACTTAATCTTAATTTCTCCATTTAATACTTCTAATTCCATCAATCTAAGCAACAAATCCTACTAACATTGACATGCTAATCACTCCAAAAATAATTAATCTATCAAACCTCAAAATTAACTTAAATCATGCTTATTCAATAATAAAATAATTCGGGGGCTAACATTTCTTCCCCTCTTAAAAGAATTTCGTCCTCGAAATTATTACCTGAGTCATCGAAGAGTTGTGGATACTTCTCCTTCATGGCTTCCAAGGGCACCCACGTGGCCTCTTCTACAAAATGATTTCTTCAAAGGACTTTGACTAATTGAACTGTCTTTTTCCTGGGGACCTTCTCCTTGGTGTCCAAAATCTCTGCTAGAATCTCCTCATAAGTCAGATCATCCCTCAACTGAACCTCAGTGGTCTGAATGATGTGAGATGGATCCGAATTATATCTCCTCAATATGGAAACATGAAAGACATCATATATCTAGGACAATTTTGGGGTAACACCAATCTATAGCCTAGCAGTCCAATCTTCTCAAGAAATTCATAAGAACCCACATATCTCGGGCTCAACTTGCCTTTCTTGCCAAACCTCATGACTCCTTTCCAAAGAGATGATTTAAGGAAGACTTTCTAACATACTTCATATTCCATTTTTTTTCGGTGTGCATCAATGTACCTCTTCATTCTATCCTGAGCTGCCTCAAGTCATTGCTTAACTAAATTGACCTTGTCAACTATCATTTATAGTAACTCTGGTCCTATCAATTTCCTTTCTCTTTCTTCATCCTAGCATATGGGAGTTCTACACCTTTTTTCCATACAGTGCTTCATAAGGAGCCATCTGAATGCTCGAATGATACGAATTATTGTAAACAAATTCGACCAGTGGCAAATGTTCGTCCCAAGCTCCTTTAAAATCTATCACATATGCCCTGAGCATTCTCTCCAGGGTCTGAATGATTCTATCTGATTGACCATCTATATGGGGATGGAAAGTAGTGCTGAAATTTAATTTAGTTCCCATAACCTCTTGTAAGCTTCCCCAGAATCTCGAAGTGAATTGAGGATCTCTATCAGAAACTATAGAATCTAGAATCCCATGTAATCTTACTATCTCATCAATATACTTCTTTGTTAGCACCTATAGAGAAGCAGTCTGTTTAATTGTCAGAAAATGGGCTGACTTCGTCAATCGATCCACAATAACCCATATGGCATCATGATTCAGACTGGTCTTGGGCAAACCCATAAGAAAATCCTTAGTCACTCTTTTCCACTTCCAATCAGGAATAGACAATGGCCTTAACTTGCTTGAAAGTATCTGGTGTTCAGTTTTGACTTGCTAACATACTAGACACTTACTTGCATACTCTGCTACATCCCTCTTCATGCCCTTCCACCAGAAATGCTTTATTAAATCTTGGTACATCCTGGTGTTACTTGGGTGCATGACATAAGGCGCATTATGTGCCTCATCCAGTATCTCATCCTTCACCTCCTTGACATTTGAGATATAAAGCCTATTTTCGACAGTCATGAGTCCATCATCCCTCACTAACACTTCAGACTTCTTGCCATTATGAATTTCTTCTCGGAGCTTGTTGAATTCTGTATCTTGTACCTATAACTCCTTAACCTTCTCCCTGAGTATCGGTCTTCCTCTGAAATTGGCAATGACAC
The DNA here is from genome assembly GCA_024703695.1 of Erythroxylum cataractarum. Lineage (NCBI taxonomy): Eukaryota > Viridiplantae > Streptophyta > Magnoliopsida > Malpighiales > Erythroxylaceae > Erythroxylum > Erythroxylum cataractarum. The sequence goes on along the minus strand of JANJEY010000002.1, from coordinate 12,270,964 downwards.
AATCTGGTTCCTGCTATTTCAAGCTTATTCTAAGCTTAGCCATCTCTTCCAATAGAGGTGGATAAACTGTCTAAACATGGGTTATTGAGGATTTCCTACTCAAAGCATCCGCCATGACATTTGCCTTGCTTGGATGGTACTGAATCAATAAATCATAATCCTTAAACAACTCAATCGACCTTCTCTGTCTCAAATTTAGCTCTTTCTGACTCAGTTAGTACTAGAGACCTTTATGGTCAGTAAAGTTTCTCGTTAAAACCCCATATAGATAATGTCTCTAAATCTTTAAGGCAAAAATCACTGCTGTCAATTCCAGATCATGGGTCGGATAATTCAACTCATAAGACTTCTGTTGCCTTGAAGCATAAGTTATCATCCTATCTCCCTACATCAACACACAACCCAAACCCTTTCTCAAAGCATTGCTGTAAACTGTATACCCCTCATCTCCTGTAAGCAAGGTCAGAATTGGAGCACTTTTCAGTCTGTGCTTGAGCTCCTCAAAGCTCTTCTGACATTCATCACTCCAGATAAACTTCTAATTCTTCTTCAATAACTAGGGAGAAGCTATCATAGAGAATCCTTCCATAAATCTTCTATAATAACTTGTCATACCCAGAAAACTCCTCACCTCTGTCACTGTCTTAGGTGCAAGCCAATTCACCACTGCCTAAACCTTCCTCGGTTCAACATGTACCCCATCTTTAGAAATCACATGTCTAAGGACTATCACCTAATGAAGCCAGAATTCACATTTACTGATTTTGGCATAAAGTTCTCTCTCTCTCAATGTCTACAAAACTATTCTCAGATGTTTCTCATATTCCTCTTCACTCTTGGAATACACTAGAATGTCATCGACAAATACTATGACAAACTGATCTAGATACTCCTTGAAAACCATATTCATAAGATCCATGAAAGCAGCTGAGGCATTGGTCCAACCAAATGGCATGACTAAAAACTTATAATCTCCATACCATGTCCTGAAGATTGTCTTGCTAACATCAAACTCCTTGATTCTAAGCTGATGATAATCTGACCTGAGATCAATCTTTGAAAAGACCATTGCTCCTTGCAGTTGATCAAACAGATCATCAATACGGGGCAGAGGATACTTGTTCTTAACAGTCACCCTATTGAGTTTCCAGTAATTGATACACATCCGCCATGTTCCATTCTTTTTCTTAACAAATAGAACAGGCACTCCCCAAGGTGACAAACTTAGTCTTATGTACCCCTTCTCTAACAATTCCTCCAACTGTTCCTTAAGCTCCTTCAGCTCAACTAGAGCCATTCTATATGGTGGTATAGAAATTGGTGAGGTCCCAGAAATCAAGTCGATAGTAAACTTGATTTCCCTCACCGGTGGCAAACTAGGAAAGTCCTTTGGGAAAACATCTGGAAACTCCCTCACAACTGAAAAATCCTCTAACTTCCCTTCATTCACATTAGTGTCCATAACATGCGTTAAAAAGGCTTCACACCCCTTTCCCATCATTCTGTTAGCTAACAAGGCTGAAATAATTCTTGGTGATAGTGTTTTTCTGTCCCCCCTGAAAATCACCTTCTCACCATTGCCTAGACCAAATTCCACTTCCTTAATGCCACAATACAACTTTGCTTGATACTTCTCCATAACATCCATTCTCAGTATGACATTTATCCCCTTTAGATCTAGGGGTAGTAAGTCCACTACTAGTCTAGCACCATCAATGAAGAGTTCACAACTCCTATACACTTAACTGATTGTCACATTCCTCCCTAGAGGGGTACTAACAATCAAAGAGTTATCCAAAGGCATCGAAACAACATCATGTAATGTCATGTTTGTAGAAACAAATGAATGTGTGGAACCAGAATCAATTAGTAAATATACTACTGAATCAAATAACTAGGCCATACTTGTGACAACCTCTGGTGTGGATGCTGTTTCCTCCCTAATCATGGCAAACACCCTAGCCTGTGTTTGACCCCTTGGCCTTCCTGGAAGAATAGACTTCTTTGCAGCTCCAGAACTGCCCACTTCAGTGACTAGCCGAGTTTCCACTGTTTCAGCTCTTCTTGGGGCTTATAACTGCGACCTCTCTTACCTTGTTACTTAGGGACAGTCCCTGATCATATGTCTCTTCTCTTCACATAGAAAACACACTCCCAGTAACTTGAAGTACTCTCCCCTGTGCAGCTTCCCACAATGCTCACATTGGGGGTTCATGTTTCTGCTCCTCTCCACCCTGCTATTGCCTCCCACTGTTGAGGCTTGCACTAACACTGCCCTTGCTTGCTTGTTTTTAGTGGAAGCACTACTCCCCGTCTCACTCTGTGTGCGAGAGCTCTTCACACCCCTTTCAGGTATTGGGGCACTCACCCCCTTTCTAGGAAAACTGCTCTCGGTTCTTCCTCTTCCTACTCACCTCATACTTGATATTCTTTAGCTTCTTAGCCTGAAGTGTGGCATCTACCAACTACTGGTATTCACAAAAATTGTGGATCAGGACTTTCTCCTTGATCCCCAGATAGAGCCCTCCCTCAAACTTACAACACTTGTTTTCCTCATTCGCCACAATGTTGGCTGCATATCGGAAAAGTTGAGTGAACTTAAATTCATCCTCACTTACACTCATGTCCCTCTGTGTGATATTCAGAAACTCCCTAGCCTTCTCTTGTACATAAACTCTAGAGAGGTACTCCTTCTTGAACACTTCCACAAAATCTCTCCATGTCAACACCGGAGGCATAACCTAACTGTGGAACACTGATTTCCACCAATGAAGTGCATCCCTTTATAGCAAGCTAACTACATAATCCAGTTTCTCTTTATCGGAGTACTTCATCTGAAGTAGAACCCTCTCGGTCCTCTTCAATCATGCTTCAGCCTCTTCCAGATTTGTAGTTCCATTGAAATCCACAGCCCTATACTTACGGAGCTTATCATACTTCCCACTTCTCTCCACTGGAGCTTGCATCGTAACCTGAGCCCTTTGACCTATGGCATACTAGAAAATCTGAGCAAAGGATTGAAAGAAACACGGATCCATGGGATTTGCTTGAGGCATAGGAGGAGGTGGTAAAGGCACCTCATGTTGCATACTAGGTGCCTCAGGATCCAGAGCAGAATGTGTCCCAACATCTTGTGGGATAAAAGATTCATCCGTGCTCCCTTGCGAGAATGAGATCGAGTCATAGCTCCTCGAGGCTCTCTTTCGAGGTGACATTTTCACTCCTTCAATATAAAATCATTGAAAACCTTTAGTTCATGCAAAACAATTTTCAAATTATGCAAAACAATTCAAATCGTATAAAACAATTTCAAATCATGTAAAACAATTTAAAACAATGCAAGTTACTCATTTAAAACAATGCACGTTCATTTCATGTCTTAACCTACCCAATTTATGCCTAAACCTAGTCTTGCACCTAGACCCAAACCTAGTAGCTCTGATACCATAACATGTTGGACCCTGTTTTCAGAGCCCAACTTCGGACATGAGATCATGAAACTTGAGCGTGGAGGGAGACTTAGAAGTTGAAAATTTAGAAGAAGAAAAATCCTTCAGAAACAAAGACGAACGTTGTCGCGACAAATGCAAGAAAATCCCCTAGACCTTTTTCCAAGGCGAACCTGCAATTATATTTTCGCCGCAACGACCATTTAGTCTCGCCGCGATGAACTCATCACACCAACGAAAATAAAAAACTTTGGGTTAATTACGTCTCAGCAAAAACCCCTGAAACAGAACCAAAAACCCTGATCAACATACCTCATTTAATGCAATCTTAAACTTTTTCAACTACTCAACCCCAACATTAGCTCTAGTGAATGCAACCATAAATTTCCCAACAACCATCCTCAATTCAAACCAAAAAAAAAATCAACTTATACATAATCACATGTAATTTCCAAAATCCGAATACTTTGCGAAAACATGAAAAATAATAGACAACTCCAATCATACATTTCATTAATATTTA
>JANJEY010000002.1:12198481-12212405 GCA_024703695.1 Erythroxylum cataractarum | reverse complement strand
TGAAATCCCTATGATTATAGGGTCTTTAATGTATGGTTGTGTATGTACTGGCAATGTATGTATGTATCGTATGATCGTTTGTGCCTAAATGTTGGGATCAGGTCCGTGGTTTGGGGCGCTCGACACGGGCGCGACCCGAGGGGCCGCCTCGGGGATTCGGGCATCCGGGGCCCGGGCCCAACACTACCACTCACACCAAAAGGGGTCTTTTTCTCTCAAAAAAGAAGTATGTTTAAGGTATCCTTGACAAAGCCAACATATAATCGTGCAATCCATCGACCACTTCTGTTGACACATGAGCCAAGCTCTCAGCTACTGGTGGTCCATTTATTATAGATCTTGCTCTTTATTGCAACCTACTGGGGCTTTATAATACTTGACATTTACTTGACCGAACAATATATATGTCATACAATGAGTATGTCTTTTCATGCATGATCCACGTGAACTCCACTTTCATGCTCTAAAGCATATTTTGTGTTATCTCCAAAGCACCTTGGCTATGGTCTACAGCTTTGTCCCTTCACTATCGATAATCTTATAGTATACTCTGATGTTGATTGAATCTAGTGTCTCAATTCTCACCGATCCACATTCAACTATTATGTTTTTCTTGGAGATAATTTGATTTCTTGGTCTTTTAAGCACTGAGGCACCACCTCTTATTCTAGTGTTGAAGCTAAGTACAAAGCTATCATTAATGTAGTTATGGAGACTTGTTGACTTCACAACCTACTTCTTGAGCTTCGTTGCCTCTCTTTAAAGATGCTTTGGTTTACTGTGACAACTTAGTGCTATCTATATGTCTTCTAATCTAGTCCATCTTCATTATAAGAAACACATTGAAATTGATATTCACTTCAAATATGATACAGTAGCTTTAGGACAGGCCTGTATTCTCTATATTCCTTCAGCTCATCAATATGCCAACATCTTCATAAAGGAGCTACCTACCACACTCTTTTATGATTTTTGGACTAGTTTGAGCATTTGGCCACCTCCTCCCGCTCCAACTTCTAAGCTATGATAATGTACATATGTTTTTTATTTTATTTGTATTTTCATATATATTCTTTGTATTATTTTCATCACATATGTAAATACATTCATATATATGTGTGTGTATGAGTGGGAGCATGTGTGAATACACAAAGCCTAAGTAGGGCAATCATTCCAAACTAATAAAAATCTCACAAATTGACCTTGCTTTTCTTAAACTCTCTGTTAGACTTTAGGTTAGTTTATATGTTAAGTGCAAAAATATGTCCATTAAATATTATTAGATTGAGTCTATATAACAACGAATTCAAGTACAAATAGATTTTTAAAAAAAAATTTAAAGATCAAAACAATGTCATATTGATTATTTTAGTGAAACAACATTTTTAAAATTAATTCATATTGTTTAAATTAAATTAATCTAATTTTACTAATTTTAAATTTAACACTTGATTCTAATTCATTACTTTACTAAAATATTTACTTTATAATCACTATGAATGCTTTTATCATAAAAAGGAGGAATTTTATGTTGAATTTAAACGTACACGAGTAAAGCAATTTTTATTCAATTCACATTTAAAATACAACAATTAAAATGTAACTATTATTTGTCCGTCAAATGTTTTTGGGTTCAATCTTATTAACCCACCTTTCCTAATAAGCTATGTAGAAATTATAACTGATTATTATATATTTATAACTAATCAAATGAGAAATTAAAATTCTAATTATCTCTCAAAAACACAAAAACAAACATTAAACGAGTTTATTTCAGTTATAAATTTCCACTCCGACGGTCCAACCCGATCACAGGCCGATAAGCATAGAGATTGACGGAGTATGATGGAAGTGAACCCACAAGAATATGGATTGCAACAGAGCCCACAAATATAAGCTCAAACTTATTTATGGGCCCAAAGTTCGGAGATTTCTTGGAGTGTCCCCTAAGCCATCGTCTTCTTCTTTTCAAGTTTTCCCAGTTGACATCACTCTTTCCTCGGCCAAACCCTAATTTTACAAGTCTTTGTTCTGCTATTTCGCGATGTCGGTATGTTCTGTTGGATCTACGTTATTTATCTAAAACCCTAATTTTGTTGTTTGTCTTCATGGTTGTTTAATGTTCATGTGAGGATTTTTGCTCCAGATCTTCGAGTATAATGGGAGTGCCCTAGTGGCTATGGTGGGCAAGAACTGTTTCGCTATAGCCAGTGATCGGCGACTGGGAGTGCAGCTCCAGACTATCGCTACTGACTTTCAACGTATCTCCAAAATCCACGATAGGCTTTTCGTGGGTCTCTCTGGATTGGCTACAGACGCTCAGACTCTGTATGATCGGAGTCTATCATACTTCTTTTTCTTCTTTGATTGTCAAATTATTTGACTTTATACTAAATTGTGCAACTAATTGTCAAATCAAGCCATTATCTCCAATAAGTAACGCCCTTAGGTTTTGCTTGAATTTGAACTTGCTATGACGTGAGGGATCATTATCACTCTTATTATTGGATGGAACATACTTGATGAGCAGTTATGTTTTGGTACAGATGTGATCTTTTAGCAAAATTGAGAAGAATACTCTAGTGTTTTTGTTTATGATGAGTTCACATGTTTATAAGTTGGGCACATTTCTACTCTTTCTGTGCTTGTGTCTTAAGATCTATATATGTGATGTGCAGGTATCAGAGATTTGTTTTTCGTCACAAACTTTATCAGCTGCGGGAGGAGAGGGACATGAAACCTGAGACATTTGCTAGCCTTGTGTCTGCTATTCTCTATGAGAAAAGGTACGTGAAATATGTGTATAATTGGGTTATAATTAGGTTAGTGACAGTGAGAAGTGATTGGGATTAGTAGTTTAATACTAAGAGCCTGCTAGATGCTTATCCATTTTGTCCCTTTGCATTTAAGCAAGATTTTGGATTTAGTTTTCTGGACAAAATGACTTCAAGTTGCTGAATCAATTTTATGAATATATGATGAATATACATGATATCCTGCATAACATGTAATTACACACAGAGAGAAGATATGATGTGCATGTATTTCCATTCCAGATGCATTGAAACAATAAATAGTGATGTATGTTACTGCAGTGCCATCCAGTTTCATTTTGTCATGTTTGAACCTTTATTCGTGCCTTTTAGTAACAGGGCCTCATTAGCAACCATTTTGTTGTTAGAAAGTTGAAGATTTTTTTAGACACTTTTGATGTGAAGCAGTCTGTTTAAATACATCATAGTAAAATGGGGCTGTCACTTTTTCTCAGATTTGGTCCATATTTGTGCCAACCTGTTATAGCTGGTTTGAGTGATGAAGACAAGCCATTCATTTGCACGATGGATTCAATTGGAGCTAAGTATGTTCTTTCCTCTTGCTTTCTATGTTTTGAAGCTTCAAAAGCACCAGCAGTTATGGTTCGTTTATTAACTTGAATTTAGTTAGTTCCCATAGATTAGTGGAATGCTTATCTTTAATCTATAGGTTTATGGAAAAAAAACTGTGGAAATTCTGAACTACTCTCATTTCTTTACCACTGCACTTTATCTTCGAAGTATGTCAAGGGGTTTGTGATCTTATACAAATGACTGTTATCTACTTGAGATTCAGTTACTTACTCATTAGTAGACACGAACATATCTATTGGCTATCAATGTTTCCGTTTTCCTCGCATGAGCAATATTGACTTTCTTGACATCATACTGCAATTACAAACACTTTTGAGTCGTCAGATTCTCTATTCTGTACTTCTTAATGTGATATCGAAACTTCTATTATCATTATTGTTGCTATTATTATTATTTTTCGTAAATGCAGGGAACTTGCAAAAGATTTTGTCGTTGCTGGTACAGCATCAGAATCACTTTATGGTGCATGTGAAGCAATGTTCAAGCCTGACATGGTTAGTACTTAATGTTGTTAGAGAGGATGTTCCCTTATTTATCAGTGTATTGAGGAAATTCGGGGTGACTTATTGCAGTTTAACCTTAAGATGCTATTTTATTTAGATTACATAATCTCTCAGCTTGAAATGAAAAGTCAAGTCAGTTTGGTTGACTTTGTTGTTCCTTCAAGAATAATGTCTTTGGATTACATCCAGATGGTGGGCATAAGCAAGTGTTCAGCGTTGTCTGGCATGAGTAATAGTTGACAAAGACTGAAAATTATTTAAGCTGATATATTGGATAGTTCAGTTACACGTTCTATAGAAAATTCTAAAGCCTGCAACTGTGGTAGAGAGGTTGATAGAATTCTATTATCCACGAAATTGGTTGGTTTCTACCAAAAGCTACAAACATTAATTTGATTTTACTTCTGTCCAGAAGGGTTTTAATCTATTGACAGGATTCCTTATATTAAGTGTGAGCCATTGCTGCAGCCTTGACAATTTAGATTACGATGTTTTATCACAAATTGAAGTTTATAATATTAGGATTGTCATACAGCTGAACTGGACCCCAGTTTTACTATGTACAATGATAAGACTGTTAAATAAAAATATCTTTCCCGTGTCCAGGAACCTGAGGAGTTATTTGAAACTATCTCCCAAGCATTGCTATCATCAGTAGATCGAGATTGTTTGAGTGGTTGGGGAGGACATGTCTATGTTGTGTAAGCCTCTTGACACTTTTTTGGGTTTCAAATTGTATTTTTAATTATGGTGAAATTAGCTCCTCAACATGCAATTTTTTAACTTTTAAGCAAGTGGTCATGGCAATTACGAAATTTTGCTTATTAAAATATTACTGAACTTTGCTTACAGTCGGTGGGGGGAAAGACGTGGAATGAGTTAAATGAACAATATTGGTAGAATAGCAAATATTCAAGCGTATTTTCACGGGACTTTGCTTAGCATTGTTCTTAAGATATACCGGGTAAATCATGAACGAACTTAGAAGATGAATCTCAGAGCATGTTGGTGGCATATTCATTCTTGGTGAAGATGTAACTATGTGACCAAATGCATGCTGAAGACATTACTGTCCAAGAGCTTTTCCATAATAGCGACATTCTTTGCGATTCTTTTGCCTTACAAATTATATTTTCATATTTACGTTCTGTTAGTCAATTGCATTGTACTTATCTTGCTGGAGATTGATCCTTTCTTATCCATTCACGTTGTTGTAGATGTCATTCTAATATATAAATTTATGTGTTTGTTTATGCAGTACACCCACTGAAATTAAAGAGAGAATCTTGAAGGGTAGAATGGATTGATGTCTCAGGAATCTGAAAGGACATCTACATTTTCCGGTCAAGTTAAATGCGGGCGTTGAACATTTAACAGTCGTATTGTTAGTTGTTCGAAAGCTACCTTGGACTGTTTTATGAAATGATTTTCCATTAAAATTATGTTTCGGGTTGGGGTCTAGTATTTTGGTTTTCTCGAAAGGAAAATATTGAAGTATAAGGCTAAGTTGAACCCCAAAAAGTAACGGTCTATCCAATTAAAATTGTGAAGAAAGTAGCACAGCACTAACAAAAAATGTTCGGAACTGTTTTGGTTTCGGCCATATGTTAGGGTTTGACCCTTAGCCGTTTTAACATTCCTACAACTCCTAGTTTCGTCGACTGTCAACTGTCACAATGATTCCGTTGCGGAGGGAACACTGTAATGGTATGATTTCGGATCTTCGAAGATCTAAGATTATTCTCTCCTATTTTGTCTATTTAAATCTTAATCGTTCATTTACGAGGTATCTATATGGGATTCATATAAATAGACACAGGATTTACATAAATAGATGGTTGAGATTCAATGAATAGAATAAGATAGAGTAATCTTAGACAAAAAATCCTGACTCGTAACAGCATGCTAAGGATTTGTTTGGGGTGATGATCCTATAAGCCCCAGAGGGCATTTAGCTTATTTGCATTATGGCTACGTTTCTTTTAAACAAATTCCAAACTCTAAGATGCAATGTGGTCCTCTTTTGCACAATCCACATGAATTAGTAAGTATTAATAAATTTTTTTTTTACTTTAGTATGCTCCTAACAGAAATTATCATATTTTAATTACATGTAAGATAAATTGTGCATTTCTAAAATAACAGCATGGACCATATTGAACTTTACTAAAAATAAGAACCTCTACCGTCTAAACTATTATCCACACAGTTTTCTATTTTTTCTGGATTAAATCTTTTTTACACTTGTAAACTGTTTTTTCTTGCTTTAAAACTCTAAGGAAGTAATACAACAGTCTGTCTATTCTCCTCCCGCTCGCACAGACCAACATCGTCTGCTTTCTGCAGCTACTCAACCCATCTTAGGATAGAATCTTATCCTGCGTCGCGACCTTATTGACACGTGATTATAAGAAAAAAGAAATTAAAGCTTCCATGTGGGATTTTTGCAAGAATGTGTTATCTTAATTAATAAAAAATCATCATGCTATATAAGCAAAAGCTTGAACACCGTGCAAGATATTTTGTTCCATGTTACGTAATGTGATCATGTTTGATGCAACATTATGGTTTATCATTCAAAAAAAGTAGCTGCTTCTTTTTGAACCACATGCACAAGAGAATATTGTACTTGCTAATTGCCCATCTCCCATCTTCGTTTGTAAAAATGTCTGACAGTCGTAGCATCTGCAAAGCAACACGGGCATGCTTGGCTTGGTTCTTTATGTGGGTATGAAGCAAAATAGAGTAACATGTGATCACAGAAGAAACATTACTATAGATTCTGATACAAGTGAAGGTAGTGTTCCTACAGTTATGTACTTAAGAGCATGTCTATCTCATGGATTACACGAGAGTTCACAAAGCATGGACGTGACCTTTGTCAGTTCACAGCACCGGCGTGACACACATACACGTCAAGACTTGTCTCGGAAGGAAATATACCTTGTGGGAAAAATCATGTAGGAGAAAGGGTTGAGCGTTAATTTGACACTTCGTCTTTTCTGTTCCTTTTTTGGTCGTTATTGGCGTGATTTACACGTTCTTAACGCAATCATTTTGCAGAGTTTCTTGTTGTTAAGGGGCAGCTCTTAGTTTCCATGTCCTCACCGAACAGAATCTTCACATCTATTAAAAATCCTAACAAAGTAGCTTGATGCGTGTGCTTCTGGAGTAAGATGTTACGTGTATGAAATTATCAACCCAAATTACGAAGATGGAAACAACGCTATGTTGCCAAAAGAATTGATTTTCAGACTGCTTAAATAATTGAACTTTGGATTAAGACATGAAAGGTTTGAGTATAGAGGTGCTCTTTTTTGTAACTTGTAACATATGGTTTCATCTCTTCTCAAGAAAAGCTGTCGTCTCCCACAAGAAAGCTCAAACGCCGTTCTTGGGGTGCACGAGTTCTGCAAGAATAGCATAACCTGTGAGCTTGAAGTTGGAATCTGGAATCTTTAAGCACGAGTTATCGGTTTCATTTTCTTTAAATGAAAGTTCTCCGTCTGTCCAAAGAAATCTGATGCCGCAATACCTCGAATATCATCCTCGTAATAATAATATATATCCCAAACAAAATCTCAGTTCCCTTCTGCACTTTTGAGCCAATTCCTCTCCGGAAATGGACAACGAAGAGCGAAAACAGAATATGGACGACAGGGAGAGGGATAAACAAGCTACAAGGAGGGCTCCTTTTCCTCTCCTGGACCAAGTTCATTCAGATTTCGCCATGGCGATGGCTATGCAAGAACAAGAGAGAGTCTTTACCAGCCTGCCAAGCATAGAAAGTGAAATTGAAGAAGATGGTGAAACTGAAACTTCAAGCCAAAATTATGACAATGATTACGAATTCTTCGAAGGCCTTGAATTTGAAGGAGACGTGGAGTACACGGAAAGCCAAGACAGTAGCAGCGATCAAGACATGGAAGAAGATGAAGTAGACCCTGATGAACTATCATATGAAGAACTGGTTGCATTGGGAGAGTTCGTAGGAGAAGAGAAAAGAGGCCTGTCCTTGACCCAAATCTCTAAATGTTTGCTTGCCTGTAAGTACCAATGTACTGGGAGCAAAACTGGGACTGATAGGTGCGTAATATGTCAAGTTGAATACGAAGAAGGTGAACCACTAGCAAATCTTCCTTGTGACCATCCTTACCATTTCGAGTGTATAAGCAATTGGCTACAGATCAAGAAGCTTTGCCCCATCTGCAACAACGAGGTTACTGCTCCCAAGATTGCTAGCTAGCTAGCTAACTCTGACATCTGACTAGGTTTACTATTCTGAACTTATTCATCATTCATCTTCTATTGTAAATTTGTATATAAATCAAGTTCAATACTTCAATGTCAAGACCATAAACTATGTAGATTGGTCACAATAATTGCTTGTCTAATAGGTCTGTACATTCACAAATTTGTCCGCAGGAGCCAGCTTCAAATGTTCATGATCGCTTTGCTTCTTTTTTGACTTTATTTCTTTCTTTAATTTCTTCATTCATTGTTGGAAACCCACTTATCTAAGCGATATATTAATTCTAAAGATTCTTTTATTATTTAAAATTATTTTTATGATATATTTTTATCATACTAAAAACCATTTAAACAATATTTGTTTAGATGTTAATGATAATATATTTATAATTTAATTATTGATAATAACTAAATATTACATAAAACTTAGAGATAAACTATTTAAATGAACTAATTAAGTGATCAGGTTGTCGAAACCCCCCAAAATAATTCTGATTCTCCAAACTTTTTGTAGTAGCCATAGAATTAAGTCGAATCCTTAAAAGACTAAATACTAGTTTCTTAATTTCAATTAATAAAATAAAATGGAAATTTTTGGATTGATTAATTAATTAACTAAAATTAATAAGAAATCAAATTAAATCAACCGAATATAAAAAGGAAAAATTTAAGAATACATAACTCCGATTCAAGGGAAACATCTTATCTAATTGTAACAATTATCATTGGTCTAAAACGAATATTTTTCATAATTTAAGCAGTTAGTCCGAAACATATTAGAATAGTCATAATAACTCTCAATTTTTTTCTAAATTATTTGATTCAAACCTAGCATTCAAACCAAAACTTACAATCCATTGGTTGGGTATGATAACATTCCATATCAAATATATGATGACAATAAGCTTAGTGAAAAAGACTTACCCTAAATTAAATACTCCAGATAGCTGCAATTATTCAACTTAGTTTTCTTGTTTATCATAAGTTAAATGTGCAAATTCATAAGTAACATATTTGTTATTTATACCAATACTTCAAGACAATTGCGGATCATTAAATTCACAAATATAGCGATAGAATAATCAACATTAAATTAAATTGTCAGATTAATCAATATTAATCATTCATCAAATATAAAAACTCAAAACAAAAAAGGCATGAATTAAAATATAAATAAAAATTAAGAACACAAAATCTCACAAGGTTACAACTAGAATATCGAATCCCTTTAATCAAAACAATTGAGTTTAGTTACACATGATTTTTGTTCTAATAACAAAAATAAAAGAAAGACAAAGAATTAAGAGAAAAGTAAGAAGAGAGTTATTCCTTCTGTTGTGAGGAATGTCCCTTTAAAGGTTTCTCTTATCTAATCCTAATCTAATTTTACCTTGGAAAGATGTCTATCATATAGGAATTCAAATTTAAATTTAAATTCCTATATGATAGGGAAAGAAAGAAGTTTCTCAGTTAAACTCTAACTCTTTAAGTGATTAGTCTTACCCACTCCAACGATCTCTTCATTTTATTCAAAATTTGTGATTATCATCAATAACATCCTAATTAGATGCAATCTCCACTTTTTATCTTGTAAAATAAAATATAATATAATTTTAATATTTAAGCACCAAAATAAATTCAAAACAAAAGAGATCATATCAAATAATATGTCAAGATAAGATCTTATCAAATTCTCCCATACCAAATGTTTGCTTGTCCTCAAGCATATATCTATTCAATACATTAATCATCTTTATAACAACTTCTCATCTCCTTTCATGTTATCTAAAAATATTCAAATGCTAATTCACATTAAATGTTTAAGATAAAATAACAATTGAGAGAATAAGCACTCATAGGACACATGGTTAAATATAACATCTTATCAATTCCATCAAAATCAATTGAAACAAGACTTAACATCCTCTCAAGAATTTCACTCTATACACTTAAAGTGTTTAGGGTTTATTAAACTCTCAAATCAAAACATAGCGAGTTATTTCCATAAGTTTGCTAAAAAAATCATATATCCACCACTAACCAAAAATGAACTTAATGCATAAATCAAAGGGACTTACTAAGGGTTGTTGTAGCACCCCACTCCCGCAAGACCAGAATCTGACATCGATGGGTGATATCCGAGTTCATGCCCCGCGAGAGTGGCGTGTTAAAGCACTCAATCAATTAGAAATCGGTTTTTTTTAATCACAAATATTTGATGCAAAAATCGATACTCAAATTGGGCCCATTTCATTCATAAACATTTTTAATCTACACAATAAAGTCAATAAAATTTCAATATCATTTGGGCCCATTACAAAAACAGAAGACTTGTAGTCATAATTACATTACACTTCAAAATCATTTACTAATATTTCCAATTTGAAAAGTTTATACAATCATTACTAAAAACACAATATGATATAAATACAAGAAATAATAATGCAGACGCAAACTGATCCCGACCTCTATCCTTCACTTATGCTGCAGGTATACTCCCGTTGGCCTAACAGGGTATTCTTCTGGTATGAAAAATAATTACAATTTTTGGGTGAGTTTTATGAACTCAATGAGTAACCATCATCGATGACTCACCCAGTCACATAACACATAAATTCACATATTGCACATTTCACATTATTTCATTTTCACACTTCATATTCAATTCACTCAAACATTCATATTATGCATATGCCATCTATATGAGACTCACTTTCATTCTTATTTTTGTGACTGAGTGCCTGTCACTCACTTATACAGAATACTGGCCCGTAGGGCTCAGTCAGAACAAAATTATAGAGCATAACTCTATGCACAGAACACATATCACGGAGCAAAGCTCTACGTGCAGAATCAGAAATCACGGAGCAAAGCTCTACATGGAAGCGTTTCATACAGGCAACACAAGTCACAACGCCTTTATATTTCATGCATTCATGAGATGGAATGCATCACTTACATGCATGCTCTTATTCAATCATAATCACTTATCAACGGACCGTAGTCCGGCATTCAACACATAGTTGAGAATTCATACTTTTATTTGCATGCAATTTCACATTCAGAATTCACTTAGCAATCACTTCAGTGCACTTAGTTCAACTTATTCACATACAAGCAACACTTCGATATCCAAATCAAATATTAAAATCATCGGACCTCCTATCTAGAAACCAACATAAACAATCACATAATCATTCTGAATCAATCAATATAAAAAAGGTCAAACAAAGCAAACAGTGAAATGAGACCATCTAGGTCTACTCACAGTACGCTCCAGATTGGCATTTACTTTCAAATTCTAGGAATGCCTGAATGCGGACACTTGGCCTGCACAACCCATTTATGCAATACACAATTCACACACATTACAAAACTCATTTATGCACAAATAGCTATATGGACTATGTAAAATACATGCTCAATGACAATCCCGGGTACTTTAACGAACTTCATATCTTATGCACATTCTCATTTCATAACTTAATTACTCATCAGTTCTTTGAACTAGAACCTCAATCCTTTGATACTTTGATTTCAATAACTCATTCACTATTTTGCCAATATAATCTCATATGTGACTAGTTGAGAGGAAAACATAATATGTAACTATGTATATATATCACTCTCAACTTTTTGCTTGAAGTTTAATATTTCCTCTAACTTTCACTTTAATCGTTCTTTCACACCATTACACACTTTCATTGATCTTTCAACTCCAAAACTGATTTAACACTACCCCAGAATATTTTTGTCATCAAATCCAAAGAAAATCACCATGTGTGGCACACTAAGTCTCCTTACTCATTTTCCAAAAAATAAGAATATCACTGTTTTTAATCCTTATCAGTGAACTGACGATACAAACTTCATTTCATGCAAAACTACGTAATCATAATAGGCTTATTTGTTTGAAGTTCCAACTTGCAACCATCACAAAGCCCTAACATTTTCAAATCATGTGAACTCTAGTTTCTCATACAGCCCGCGTACCTCATCTTGAAGGTTGGCATGGAGTTCGGTCTTTTCTTAGAATAGAAAAAGGAAATATCAAAGTGGAAGTGATGATAACATAGAAAAGCAAGGTTTAACTTCTAGGAATGTTTGAAGAAAAACTCTGGGTTAAAGGAGTTCTAGAGAAAGAAGCCTTGAGAGAAAGAAATGAAGACCAGTCCCGTGACTTCTTCTTCAAGGTTATTTAAAACTCCACTTTAACTAGGATACCTGTCCAATTCTTAGCCACTTATCCATTTCTATATCTTTCCATTGAAATCAAAATCACTTAATTTGGTTCAATACTTCAGAAGATGTGCCTCAAATATCTTCGGATTGTCATATTCCAAAACAGTGAAGTATGCCCAACTTTCGTTTAGAATTTAAATATCTTATAAATTGAATCACAATTATACTTCTAAGACAATTTGTAAGCCTATATCTCTAGTCCGCTCCAAAAGAACAATCGCCTTATTTGGAAACCTATAGGTCTAGATACTCGAAATAGTGAAGTGTTGTTCAGTGGAATAACCCCAGTTCATAAAATTTGAGAGCACATTCACTGTACTCGTTCCACGTTTTTCACTCAATCTTTCTCAATTTATTTCAGATGGCTAAGATTTTTAGGTGGAGATGTAGGGTAATGTCTTACGAGTCCAATGGTTCAAGAATCAATTCATTTGGGTGTCTAGAGAAGAAGTTATGGAAAAATAAAACAAAAAAGACAAAAGAAGCGAAACTCAAAAGAAACAAAACACAGAAGAAGTAAAATACAGAAGAAGAAATGTCAGCAAAACACAGAAGAAGACGCGTCAACAAAACACAGAAGAAGTAAAACCTAGAAGGAACCAAAACACAATAGAAATAAAACACAGAAGGAGGTCATGAACAGTAACACAGACGAAGTTCATGAACAGAAACACAGAAGAAGTTCATGAACAGAAACATAGAAGAAGTTCATGAATAGAAACACATAAGAAGTTCATGAACAGTAACACAGATAAAGTTCATGAACAGAAACATAGAAGAAGTTCATGAAAAGAAACATAGAAGAAGTTCATGAATAGTAACACAGAAGAAGTTCATAAACAGAAACACAGAAGAAGATGACGTCATCAATGATGTCATCACAGAAGAAGCAAAAAGGCAGAAGATAGCAAAACTCAGACGATACAAAACATAAAAGAAGATGACGTCATCAATGACGTCATCATAGAAGAAACAAAATACAGAAGAAGTGAAAAGGCAGAAGATAGCAAAACTTAGACGGTACAAAATACAGAAGAAGATGACGTCATCACAGAAGAAGCAAAATACAGGAGAAGTAAAAAGGAAGAAGATAGCAAAACTCAAACGATACAAAATACAAAAAAAAGATGACATCATCAATGACGTCATCACAGAAGAAACATCTTCGCTTACAAAGACCTTGACTTTCAAATCAGACATTCAAAATTTCTACACTTCTGCGAAGACAAATTTCTCTAATCAAGCCTAGCTTAATCCAGATTTTTCCTTGAATACAGAAAATGAATTTTCTACATTCATTCAATGTATTACACCCAATTCTTAACTTTATGACAAACATTGAGATTCTTAAAGACCGAATTTAGATTCGATGTCTTCATAAGAAATGTAGCCATAGATTCCTAGTTTAATCCCAATCTAGAATCATCACGTCTGGATAACTAGTAACCCTCCATAGTTAAGGTGACTACCAAGGTCTCACCAGTAGTTTCCTTATTTGGTTCCTCTTCTAGTTCTTCCTCA
>JANJEY010000002.1:12083359-12095694 GCA_024703695.1 Erythroxylum cataractarum | reverse complement strand
ACTTTATATCATCAATCAACTTTTTGTTTTAACAAATTAAATGTAGAAACAAATCAAAATATTATCAATAGATAACTATATAAATTATGCATCAATTGTAAGATTATCAAATAAAATTAAATGCATGGAAAAATTATAAAAACAGTTTTAGTAAATTTATAGATGGAAAAACAAAGTTCATCGGTAAAATTTATTCGATTTACCGACGGACAACCAATAACCGTCAGTAATGTTGAAGGATTTGTGCGTCGGTAAATTTACCGACCAAAACAACCTTTCCGTCGCTAAACTTACCTACAATGCAAAATAACCATCGGTATATTCACCGACAGTAACACAAAATATTCGACGGTAAATTTGCGACGAAAAATCTATGGTTCGTCACAAATTATTACCTACAATCATTTCTTCAACACCTTTGTCCGATGGTAAATTCCGTCGCTAACATAGCTTATTGATGGAATGTGTGAGTTTTCTATCGGTAATTTATGTCGCTAAATTTAATTTTTTTTGTAGTGACATATGCTTAACAGTTTCGTAAATACGGAACTAATGCATGATATCATTATCCATTGTGCTCAGCAATATAATGTGAGCTAATGAGTTCTTTTTTCTTTATATTTTATAAGCATCAAGGTCCCTTTTGTGTTGGGTCATATTGCATTTCTTTATAATGTTTATGGTTATGTTTAATGGTTTAAGGGTCTCTTCCCCTAATACATATTAAAATTTTATATTCTAGATTTCATAATTGATGCCATTTAATTTCTCACCTTTGTTAAGTTCAACAATAATATTATTTGATGCGTATTATAGTCCATTTTGTTTTGGGTTGCATTGCCTTCCTCGGGAACATTTATGGTTATATTTAATGGTTCAAGAACCTCTTACTCCTCCAATATATATTGAATTTTTACATTCCAGATTTAATAATTAATGTCATTTAATTTCTCACCTTTATTGAGTTCAACAATAATATTTTTTAATATGGTTGCCATAATTGAAACACAAAGTTTCTACAAAAAGAAAGAAATAGTATATGTGCATGTCAATGTCATGTTATAAATATATATTTAGTGAATAATTATTTTTCAATTATTTACAAGAGTGAAAGAGTATGTTCTCAATCATCATTTGAATGACACTTAAATACCAATTATCCTACTCAAGAAGAATTGTCAAATAAACATTCATACAATATATGTTCTGATCAATTGAACAATATCAAACTTGATGTACTTAAATAAACATAATTCGTATAGTTTGAACCTTACGCTAAAAATAAAGTCAATGAATTCATATTATAAAGTCCTTAAAACTCAATATGCAGTGATTCTAATTATTTTGATTGGAAGACCAATTAAACAAATCTAATTTCCAAAGCATGCTTAATAGTTCATGGCAAAGTTGAGCTCAAAGTCATGTACTTCACTTCAACCTTTATGCTAGATCTTCTCCACTAAGGTATCTCGTATGAAGTAACTACATTAACATGATGATGACTAATCTCATCTATGTCACTATTTACAGAAATCTAGGTGACCTTATTATAATCGACCCTTTCCTGAAAACAAATTTTAGGAATTAAAATCTCTTTTCAAAGCCCCAAAATCATAAAATAAATTATTTAACTAACATAATAATGAACTTATGTTTATAATGAAATTATTGTTATTATAAGTTACTTAAGATCATAATTCCAATTATACTAATCAGATTAAATTATAATTATTTTATTTTTAATTAAAAACTTATTTCTAATTATTATGGAATTAATCAAATAAAATTATGAATTAGAAACTTGTTTCCAGTTTATTATTAAACTAATAATTTCAATGTAATTAAAAGTTTATTTCTAATTATAAACTCATGAACTTAGTAATTTAAATTTAATTAAAATCGATTTAGAAACTTATTTCTAAATAAATTTAGGCACTTATATATATATATATATCTCCATTTGTCTTTACAAGCCCAAATTTAGAAAATGTTTTAACCCAATAATCTGTTATTGTTTTACAACCCAAAACACTAGAAAACTTAGCCCATATATACTAGCCTATTTATTTTTATTGCACTATCAACATTCATAGTAAAGGCTTCATTTACCTCTTTCTGTTTCTTTTATTGAAGCCTTATTCGTATTAAGAAAAGGCTCCATAGCTAGTATATGATTTTAACATGATCATATACATCATTTAGCTTAATCAGGAACTTATCAACTTAATTACTATCTGAGACTAATTCGATCGTGGATTTTGCTAATTCATATTCAAATTGAGGAATGATAGTTAAACATGCTAGTTATTCCCATAACCTTTTCAATTTAGTGAAACTTTTCACTATAAACGTATTTCCTTGAGATATTAAGCTTATTTCTCTTTGCATTTGTTAAAGGAGAGGTTTATTCCATTGTCTACACCTCTTTTTTTTCATAAATTCTTTATTGAAGTGATGCACCTAAACATCTCAACAATTTCTTTCAAATTCATGTTTAACATCCAAGAAGTTATCATGCAATAAATCTTAACTTCACTGTAGTTTTTAAAGCATTTCTCATGGATCAACTCTATGAGAGATAATTGTCTCCATCTATTGGTGTAATTATGAAAGTCCTTTTTGGATGATCTAAACTCTATAAATGTATAAGATTTTCATTATTACTCAATTTAAGATCTTGAATTCAATTTCTTCTTTAATTTGTTAACTCGATACTCTTAATTTATCATCTATTATTGACTCAATCAAGAGAAGATGAATCTTAATCAAGAAAAAATCTGAAAAAATCAATCATTTTTCATAAGATCAATCATCGCTTTGATAAAATAAATAAAAATGAGTTACATTCAATAATAAAAACTTACAAACTAAAAAAATTAGAGATGTTAAAACATCTTATATATTCTTGATGGATTCCTTAAACATGGTCTGCCTCTTATTTCCTAGGTGATGACAATGATGGTGTATTGGAGAGACTCTCCATTTAGGTGATGGAGGGGCAAAAAGAATGTTTCTATTGGTGGCTGCCAATCATTGGTGCTTGGCCTGCTATTAGAGACTTCCAGATCACCATCTTCTGGTTCTTTTTCTTCGGGCTTCATCTATATTTGATAGGTAAATTTTGCATTTAATTGAGTTTTTGTTATTCTATGTCAAACATGGTTTTCCTAAGTAATTTGGTATTTTAATGATGTTTTTCTATTCTTTGGCCATAGACTTCTACTGTTTGTGTTATGTTGAAAATATTTTATTGAGAAATAGAACATGAGGTTTTAATGTTTCCTTTTTTAATCTTAGTTGATGCTCTATAGTGTTTAGTTTATCCATTGCTAGATTTTGTAGTTTCATCTTTTCTGATTTTTGATTGTGGATGGGAAACTATGTTGATAATTTTGAAGTTATAACGTGATATGCTTTCACAACAAATGCACGTCACCATAAAACCAAACACTAGATATTGAACAAAACTTCATGCATCAAATAAGGAAAATAAACAAAGAGGCAACTAAAATTGACATTTGTTGACATTGATTAAACATAATTTGAATTTGATGATAAACAAACACATCCTTTTGAAGACTTCAATAAGATAAGGATACTGATAATGATAAATATGACTTGCATTTAAGACATATGAAGAAGAACTAACAGATATAATAAATTTTCACTTCGTATCTTTATTTGAAATCAATCATTATCATAATTTGAAAATAAACACTCAAACAAAAACATAATTTTGATTGATCATATTTAAGATGCATATCCAAATCTTCTCTAATGCTAATTAAAGGATAATTCAAACTTATATATAAACAAAGGATCTTTCATTTTTATCATATACATCCTTGATCAATCAAATTACTTACTTGAATTCGATTGTATTTTACTAGTTAAAAGACGCTCACAAAAAGCTTGTTTCATGAAGAAATTATCCTATTGTTGTGTTTTTCATATCACAATCATTATTTTGTTTAATTTACAATTATCTCATATTGATAAATAAGGTCAAAATTATTAGTTGTTCTTTAATAATAGTTAACATTCAAATGGTCTCACCTCAAACTCATCAAGTATGTCCTTTCATTATCAGACATGTTGGCAGTAGTAATTTGTTTATACCAACATTATGATTCTAAGTCATATTGAGAGTAAAATAGAGTAAAATAATGGTATTATATATCAACCTATCTAAAAGAATGCCTTTGTATTAGCTTATTTGATAGAGATTATAAATTAACAATAATCAAAATCAACTAATGAGAAGAGATTGTCAAAATATTAAGTTATTCCAACTAGTTTTATTTAGTAATTAGTTAGCTAAATTATATGTAGTTAATTATAATAGTTACGAAGGGAGTTATACATTTAGTCAATAACGTCCTTAACATCTTTAATTTAATTGTTTAAGGAATCCATCAAGAATATATAAGATGTTTTAACATCTTTAATTTTTTTAGTTTGTAAGTTTTCATTATTGAATGCAACTCATTTTTATTTATGTTATCAGAGCGGTGTTCGATCTTATGAAAAATGATAGATTTTTTAAGAATTTTTCTTGATTAAGATTCGTCTTCTCCTGATTGAGTTAATGAAAGATGATAAATTGAGAGTTTCGAGTTAACAAATTAAAGGAGAAATTGAATTCAAGATCTTAAATTGAGCAATGATGAAAATCTTATATATTTATAGAGTTTAGATCATCCAAAAAGGACTTTAATAACTACACCAATAGATGGAGACAATTATCTCTCATAGAGCTGATCCATGAGAAATGCTTTAAAAACTACAGTGAAGTTAAGATTTATTACATGATAACTTCTTGGATGTTAAACATAAATTTGAAAGAAATTGTTAAGATGTTTAGGTACATCACTTCAATAAAGAATTTATGAAAAAAAAAAGAGCTGTAGATAATGGAATAAACCTCTCCTTTAACAAATTCAAAGAGAAATAAGCTTAATATCTCAAGGAAATATGTTTATAATGAAAAGTTTCACTAAATTGAAAAGGTTATGGGAATAACTAGCATGTTTAACTATCATTCCTCAATTTGAATATGGATTAGCAAGATCTACGATCAAATTGGCCTCAGATAGTAATTAAGTTGATACAATTCCTGATTGAGCTAAATGATGTATATGATCATGTTAAAATCATAAACTAGCCATAGAGCCTTTTCTTAATACAAATAAGGCTTCAATCAGAGAAACAGAAAGAGGTAAATTAAGCCTTTACCATGAATGTTAATAGTGCAATATTGGTAAGAACTCAAGGAAGCATGAAAGAAAATTCAAGGAACGGAACTTCAAAAAGAAAGAATATGTTAACAAGTAAGATCTTTGTTGTAATCTGTATAATATGGAGACACATATCGAAGACATATGTTCTAAATTTAATAAGTATCCAGGCTAGTAAAAAGAACTGAAAGGAAAAAAACATAAAAAAAGTAATAAATCATTTGCTAATAATGGAAACTCCGTTATAAACAAATGAAGAATCCATAAACAAAGTAATAGATTAGAAATTGAATATGACTAATATGATGTAGTAGGAGATTGATAAATACATAAAAGAAAAAAATGGAGCTAAAAATCACTCCATCAACTTTGTATAATTTGAAAATTTTTAGGTACCACTTTAAATCATAGTTTTAGTATCCTTGAATTACTTAAACATGGATCTTAATAGTTGACACATGAACTTCAAATCATGTGTGAACAAATCTTAAACTTTTAGAAAAATCCTCACACGTAATCTAATTCGCACCAATTCATTTGTCAAATGGTTCAATTAAGTACTCACATTAAAAATGTGAGATTAAATATAAATTGATCCTAACAAATTCCTTTCATAAACTACTTTTCAAGTTTAACGTTCTCTCTATTAATAAACTCACAATTATAATTCCCATAAAGTTTGTTTGTTATCCCAAGTTTTATATCTTATAGGATTTAATGATTGACTTAAGTACTTATAATGGGAAAAGGATAAGGAGGATTTATATAATTAAACTATGTTATTTTAATTCAAAAACTCTATAACTTTACATATCCAAATTACTATCAAATCCTTTAAGAAGATCTACTAATAAAATAGATTAGTACTGCAATAACACTTATGTTCCATGAAACGAAAACTTAGGCCATCCTTCATATGTTATAATAAAGCATTTGAGTTTAATAAAATATCTCTTAAATGATTATGTATTTTCCATTTATCAAAATAGAATAAATTTTATTTTCATATCAATTATATTCATATGGCTTGCTTCAAATTAATCTATTTAGATCTCTGGGGAGATACAAATAACTCTCCATTAATGGTGCATAATTGTGCTAATCATTGTTGATGACTTTAATAGAATAACTTGGACCACCTGTTGAAATACAAAACCAAGTCATATAAAATTCATCAAGCCTTCTTCAAAATGATCAAAAAATATTCTTTTTATCTATTAAAACCATAAAGACAATAATGAATTTGAGTTCACAAACTAATCATATCAAACCTAATTCTTTGTTATAAGAATCTTGTTTTAAAGAAAATTTGTTTACACTACATAAAAAAATGGATTTGTAGAGTGAAAGTACAAACAATTATTGCAATTTTCTAGGCTCTTTTGATTTAATCTAGCTTACCTACAAATTTTTATTGGCATGTAATTGTAACTGCTATATATATATTATAAATAAAGTTCTCACCTCCATCCTTACTTATTAAATTCTATACAAAATCTAGTTTCAAAAGAAATTAGATTACCAATTTCTTAAAACCTTTAGGTGTTTGTGTTTCACTTTTAAGACTCATCTTCATATAGACAAGTTTAAACAATGTGCCTTCAAAACCATCATTTTAGGATATTCACCTAACCGAAAATCATATAGACTGTATCACTTTCATTCTCTCCTTCAAATTTGTTGTTTTGTTATAAATACATCTATCTCAATAAGCTTAAATCTTACATTAATCATAAGATTCCTTTACGTTAGGTGTTCGTAGATGAAGAGCCATTACCGGAATACCAAAATTTAAGTTCTTTATTAAATATCAAACAAAATCCTACTAATTCAAACTTAATATAGTATGATCTTATACAACTTCAATTCATTGACTTAGAAATTTGTATCACTACTTTTAATCATTATATAATACAATCTCATGCACCAATTACTCTTAGACAAATTTATATAAATCGAAAAATACCTCAATGGATGAATGGCTTTGTATCAAAATAATGTTCAGTAAAATATATCACCTATTATCACCACTAAATCAACTACTTCTTTAACACACACACCAAACACATACCCATAAATTATATCACCAATATGCAGATCTTACATGTCTTTTTAGGTAAATCTATTAAATAACCATGTTCATATAATTATGTTATAATTAAACTTGAATTTGTGGAAGCAATGCAACCATAACAATAAGCTTTGGAATCTAATCAAATATGGGAGCTAACTATATTACCAAGAGGGAAGAAGGACATTGGGCCAATTAGGGCTTAACATGTGATACTCAAATCAAATGGGTCAATAGACAAGTTTAAAGCTAGGGTGGTAGCAAAATGTTACAATTAAATTAAGGGAGTTGAACTTGATAGTTTCTCTATAGTTGCTAAAATGGTCACATTAAGAATTTTCTTATCCATTATAGCTACAAGATCATGTCCTTTACATTAGTAGGATGTAATAACATTTTTTTTTACATAAATTCCTTAATGAAGAAGTATATATGACACTCTTTAAAGACAAATAAAGTTGGTATAAATCAAGTTTCCAAGTTAAAACGATCTTTTGTGGCCTTAAGCAAGCCTCTAGCTAATAAAACCATAAATTCACTATTTATATTCAAAGTTGTGGTTTAAAATAGTCAATTTATAATAATTATTTATTTTTCAATCACAAAGCTTATATATTTTTTACTTTAATAATGTATGTAGATAATGTTTTAGTCTTTCGTTATTTAGAGGAAAATATCATTAATCTCAAACAATTATCACATAAAAGATATGTTTATATATGAATCAATGTAAATATGCATTAGACATTATCAACAATTAAAATTAATAGGGACAAAAAACACAATGACTTAATTGCCTACAACTTATAGATTCTCTTATTCAATTGCTTTCTTATTTTCAAAACTAGATAAATATTAGATGGTTTACTAACTTTTGTATCTCGAATTTACTAGACTTTATATCATATATATCGTGCAATAATTAAGCTAGGTCATCTAGGCTCTTAGTCAATAACACTAGTTTATTTCCATTCATACTGTTAAGTACCTCAAGAAATTTCTTTCAAATGGTTTATTCTTTTTTTGTTCTTAATACATTCCAACTTGCAACCTATTGTAATAAAGACTAGGCTATCTGCACTTAAATAAGGTAAACTCTCACATATTAATTATATTTTCTTGGAACAATCAGTAGTTTCATAAAATACAAAGAAATAACATACAATTTCTCGCTCATATGCAAGAGTTAAATATTGAAGTATAAGGGCTAATGTTTGTAAGTTTCAATAGTTTACATATATACCTAAAGATTTTTAGCTTAATTTTGAACTTCTTACTCCTCTTTTATGTGACAAAAAAGTTATAGTAGACATCTAGCTAATTTGTCTTCCCTAAACACACCAAACACTATAGATTTACTATTGTTGGTAAGTGACAAGTTCAAACAAAAATTCATCAATCCACAATTCATTTCATCAAAGTTATGGATTACATACATCTTCACCAACTTTTTATCTGTCCTTATATTCCATCAAATGCTTTCCAAGTTGGGCTTATGCTATTAACAGTAAACTCCACTTTAAGGGAGATGTATAAATATTAAGTTATTCCAAATAACTTAATATGTTAGGTAGTTATAAATATGTTACAAATAACTTAAATGCGATTAAATAAAACATTTCTAAAAATATGATAGGTAGTTATAAGCTTAGTCACATTTAACATCTTTAGCTTGATCAATCAAGAAATTCATGAAGCATAAATAAGAAGTGAGATAATAGAAAATCTTTAACTCTTATTGAGCTTACAAGTTTCATTGAATACAAAATATTTTTTTGTTCAAATTTCTATAATTTTATGCAATAGTCAAATATTATTATCAACTAATGTGTAGCTTACGGGCAACATTGTACGTGAAAATGCAATTCTTTAGCATTGTTGCTTAACTTGTTTAGACTACTAAGGAGCAGGAGATCTAAAAGCATGCACCTAAAATATTATATGTTTTAAAATCTAATATTACTAGGCATAACACAATCTAGCCATTCATTAAGAATAAATGAGGACACACTCTACAATTTTATGATATTTAACAACACAATTTTATGATATTTAACAACTAAAACCTAAAATTGTATCATAAAAGTCTAGATTGTGATGGAAGTTAATTAATAGTTGAAGTATTCACAAAGTTGTCTAACATTAAACATGCCTAAACTTTCGTGGAGATTCTGACTATTTCGATCATCGGTTCGAAAAAGTATTACTATCTTTACCGTGTAAAAATATTTTTAATCTAACTAAAAGAAGGTATTTAACCCTGTAAATATTTAAAAGCTTAAATTTTTGGTAGAAATCCCCTTCTAGTATTTTAAAACAATGGAGTAGAGATAAAAGAGCTATAAGTCCAATGAAATTGTTAAACTTTATCAATAACCATATGTTTTTTCAATTTTTAATTTTCTAAGTTATTATCTTCAAACTATTCATCGAGATTTTGTGTGTAATTGTTACGCTTATTGCTCGACAAAATCATAACTTGACTAGATAAAATTATAGTGAACTAACAAATTGCCTGCACTGTGGAATATCTATAGGTACCCTTTTTCTGCAATTGTAAGATTTTGACAAACAATATACTCTGATATCAAGCAATCAGGTGGATGTTCAATTTCATTCTACACGAAGTAGTGTTTAACTTTGTTCTCGCACGGGGCTCAACATCTTTTTATGTGTTTTGACTTATCCAAGGATGGTCCAGAAAGCACCATTCATCCTAGAAAAAAAAATTGCAAACTAACTGTTTTAGAACAAGAGCTCTGCCAGAGCCTCTTCTGCTTTATGCACGTCCCTATGCGCCCTGCATATTTCAACCCTAGAATGATCTAATTTCATCTCTCTTCTTCATTCTATCTTTTTTTTATTCTCATTCTTTTCTTTTTTGATTTCTGTGGGTTGTGCTATGGAGGACCATTTTTCATCATTAGCCTTATTTGATGAAGAAGATGATTGTATTAAAATTGTTGGCCCTGGCCAATCTCAGGATGTCGCTTTTCAATTCTATATGGTTGGCATGTTTATGACATATAGCAAGATTCATTTCGAGTCTAATCTGGGAGCCAAGCGTTATCTGCTTCGTTTTTTCAATCAAGCCGATTTGGATCGGGTTCAGGAGGGTTCTCCTTGGGTTTTTAATAACCATTTGCTGGTGTGGAAGGAGATAGGTGAAAAGGATGATCCGTTGTTATAGATGAAAAGGATGATCCGTTGTTAATCTCATTGACCCATTCTCCTTATTGGGTTTAAGTGCATGATTTCCAGCGCATGATTTCCAGCTGGGTTTTATGTCCCATGAGATGGCGAAACTATTGGGTAATGTTATTGGGGATTTCTAGAATATGATGCAAAAGTTTCCAAGATTATGTTAAGGCATCCTACATGTGACTACGGGTGTTGATAGATATCAAGAAGCACTTAAAAAGAAGAAAACGGTTAGTGGATGATACTGGTGATATGTTTTATGTGAAGTTCCGATATGAAAAGCTCAAAACATTTTGTTATTTGTGTGGTATTATCGGTCACACCGATAAGTTTTGTGAATTGCGATTGTACAAAAAATCAGAGGAACTAATTCCAGCATGGGATGAATCTCTCCAAGCACTGCCTCAACGGAGGAGACAACCTACCAGCTGTTGGCTCCGTAATATGGAAAGCAAAGAATCTGGTAGTAATGACGGAAGTTCAAAAAGAGCAGTAAGTGAGAATCAACAGGCTTTTATGGTACGGGATTTTCGTAATAATTTGTTTAGTGGTCAACTAAGAAGTATCTCACCTAGTCTAAGAAATAGTATGGATTGTGAGGGAGAATTAAGTAAAAATGACCCTCTAAACAAACCCAAAGACATCAAGAAATGACAACATGTTACTAAAAACTTAGCTCATGCAGTTTCCATGCACAATAAGGATTCTACATCGAGCTCTAACTCAGTTATTTGTGAATGGGCATAATGAAATGGCTGATCCCACGAGACAGGATAGTCAACGACAATGAGTATCTTAAGCTGAAATTGTCGGGGGTTAGGCAAACCCGGCACGATACGGGCACTCAATGATCTCCTTTTTACCTATAGACCTATGATTGTTTTTCTTATGGAGATGCTAGTGCAGAGATATAAAGTGGAGGCGTTTTATCATTTGGTTCGCTATGATAATTATTTTATAGTGAATTGTATTGGTAGGAGTGGGGGTTTGTGTTTATTATGGAAGAATGAGGTTGACGTGTCTGTTAGTGGTTTTTTGAGTAATTTTATTGATGCTACTGTGATTTTCTAGAATTATACTTGGCAACTAACTAGTTATTACGGCTTTCCTTGAGAGTTCTAGACGTCATGCTTCATAGGATTTGCTTCGTGATTTATCGCGTAGAGACTCAAGGCCTTGGTTGTGCTTAGGAGATTTTAATGACTTATTGACGGAAGAAGATAAGTTGGGTGGTGCTGCTGTTCAGAGACATTTCATCAACGGGTTTGCCGATGCTATTTCGGATTGTGGGTTGAGCGATGTTCCTTGGGAAGGTTATCGATATACATAGAAAAAGAAGAGGGATAATGTTGGACCCCGTCTCCGAGGCCCAACATTCGGAAGCACACAAGCATACATAAGCATAGAGGACCCAAATCCGAACACAAACTGACCACAAATAGAGAAAGTTTTAATAGAAAATTTAGGATTTGTTTTCTAAGAAAATTTTTCCTCATGATCTCACGATTCCAACGCCAATGAAAACGCTCAATTTGGATTAGAAATGAAGGAGTTATGGTTAAAATACTATCTTAAAGAAAATAGTGAAAACTGACCCTTAACCGACTTCGTGTCAGAATTTGAAAACTTTAGCGGCTAAATTGCCGATTGGTTCCTTCATAAAACTTGTAGGCTTATATCTCTAGTTTAATTTAAAACAAGATTATCCGAGCCCTATAGCTCAAGATATTTAAAAATTAGTGAAGTATATTCAGACTTGATCAGCCGACCTCCACACTTTGTTTCAAACCACCTTTTTCAATTTAAAAGCAATACTGGTAAATCAG
>JANJEY010000002.1:12044639-12078553 GCA_024703695.1 Erythroxylum cataractarum | reverse complement strand
CCATCTTGTAGGGAATAATTTAAAGAGATGACTCATTTTCTTATAGAAAATAAAATTAATATAAAAAATAAATATTAAAACATGTAAAAAAAGTTAAATAATATTATAATCTAAAAATAAATATTCGTATTGTAAGGTTCTAGTATTTTATAGACTCCTACCCTGATAGAAGTTTGTCAAATATATCCCAAAGTTCACATCCATAAACATTTCATGTAGGAAGACTATGGACTTATAACCAAATCTAAGTTCTTACTGTGATAATGGGAAGTACAGGGCCAAATATCTCCTCGTTCATTATCAAGGAGTCCTGAGGGACATCCAACAAGATGGTGGGGGCAATCCTCCTGCCATTGAAAAGAAGTATGAAACAAGTCATCAAGCTAAACCAAATTAATGATCAGAAGAAAAGATAATTATCAATAGTACTCACAGCTTTTCGCTGTCTCTTTCACCACCATGGACAATTTTACCAGAAACCTTATCATCATCCAGCAACTTTGCCACACGAGCAAAATGATTAGAATTTACAATTCGCGACAGGTCTTTTGATTTCAATGGGCTTTTTCCATAAAATCCCTCGAGTTCTTCTTTCAAAGTATCCACCTGCACAAGAAAGAAATTAGAGAAAAGCAAAATCCACATACATACGGAGGTGAGAAAGGAGGTAGACTACTTGGCTTCCTAATGCCACATAGCATTACCAGCTTTGGTGCAAATTCATTTGTCGTAAGGATATAGTCAGGAGAAATGCATGCTTGCCCATTGTTAGTCCCCCACTTCCCAACAACTATTCGCCTGGCTGCCACCTTGGACATGCAGACAGATCAATTTAAGCAAATGAGATTGAAAGATGAAACTTTGGCTCTCTTACTGACAGTTTCCAACGCATGACGACCAACAATTGGTCCAAATTAGAAGAACAAAGTGAAAGGTAGTTACCTGTAAGTTGACGCTTGAATCAACAACAACTGGACATTTTCCTCCAAGTTCCAAGACAACTGGTGTGAGGTGCTTTGCAGCTGCAGCCATCACAATTCGTGCAATTTTTCCACTGCCTATAATTAAATGTAAACAAGTGCTAGAATTCATCAAGAATAGGCTCAAATAAGAAAAAACACCATTTGAAGAAAATAAGTAGATCATCAATTTAGTTTCTAACAAGCTGGCTACATTTTCTCGTTTAAAAAAAAAACATAATATATACCTTATTCTATTCAGCATCACCTCATATTAACCCAAATCAAATACCATTGTTAATTGAAACAAAATATTGATTGCTACAACAGCACATTGCAATCCCTGTGATCAGCATAGCTGATCTATTCGAAACTTGAGCTAGAATGTTATTCAGATCAAATGCTTCCATCATTTCATGAAACTGTAATCATGTTGGGACTCTTTTAATTCCGAAACCATATGTTATCAACGCTTGACCTTATTCCTAAATATCAAAAAAGGAAAGTTTGGAATAAGTATGAACCTGTATAAAATATCTTGTCCCATTTCTGTTCCAGTAGTGCAGATGTTTCAGCAACAGCCCCCTCAACAACTCTAACGGCAGAGGTATCCATATATTCTGGAATTATTTTTGTAAGCAGTGATGACGAAGCTGGAGCAATCTCTGACGGTTTCAATACCATAGCATTACCAGCCGCAATTGCCCCAATAAGTGGGTCCAGAGATAATACTGTTAAACAGATTGCAGAACTAGGTCTCATTACTTTGAAGTTAAACAGATGAAAGGATGAATGCGAACAAAAGCAGAGCAAAATTTAATCAAAGGAAGAAGACATACAGAAAGGATAATTCCATGCTGAAATGACCAATACAACACCCAATGGCTCAGACACTATCTCCCCTGATGAAGGGAAAACGGTTATTGGAGTTTTTGCCTGAGATATGACAGCATGGTCAATTAAATCATCTTGGGTGACAAAAAAGACCATGTAATATAAGCAATTAAGTGGACCATTTGTCACTTGTCAGAAAGAAGAAAGATACCTTTACTGGCTGCATCCAATGTTTAATTTCCTTAATTGTCACTCTCACTGAGGCTTTTAGCATACCAATCTGCAGAAAAACCATTCCGATCAACACCTAAGGAAAATGGATTATTTTTTCGAACAGAACTTCCAACTTAATACTAGATAACGCAAAGAAATATCAAAGATGATTCATAATGACTGATACAAATTGCTTTCCCTGCATCATCACCTACTCAACATACACAAAATTCTAAGTATGTACAATAGCAAGATTGTGTACACACGTGGACGTCAAAGGTACACAAAATATACTATGTTGACTACAAAAGGCAAACAAATAACGTCTTTGATTCGAGTGAACAGAAAGATGACAGTATATCCAGGTAGAGGATAGTCAATTGCTAATAATAGCCACTTATCACTGCCAGTGCTATAGTATCTTCAATGCCAAAGAAAAACATTCCTATAACTGCAGAGAGATGCGTAAAAATAGTTGATGATTGGCATCAGCCAGAATTTGAACACTTAAGACGTCACTTCAAGCTCTAGCTGAAAACGTGGTTCATTGGGTAAATTTAATTGTACCTATGGAAAACCAATGATCAACTTCCACAGTCAAGACATGGAGATCACGATCCAGGTTTCAAAGTAGCAGCAAAGAGTCTCTTATTCATTAGCCAGCATAATAACAAAGTTCTACCAGAATTACAAAAAACTCGACACTTCCCTCAGTCTCTTATCCCACGTTTAACACTTCCCTTAATCTCTAATTTCTTATCCCCAAAATAAAAACCGTCTAGATTTTTGTCACACTCTAATAAAACATCCTTACTCTCTTTCTTTACTTCCCCTTCCAAAATAATCTCCGTCCAATATTATTATTAACGTGATATCGCAGTTACACTGCCAAAAGAATGATAAACCATCATCGCCGAAAGAAAAAAGTTCAGGGAAGAAGATCGTATAAACCTCTCAGTTTCCTGATGGTTTCCAATAGGGCGCGTTATATAATAACACGTTATGTGGGCTTGCCTCTACGGTTAATAATGCATACCCAGCAAACCACTGGAAACAAATGTCAACAACCTCTATTAATATCTTTTCAAGACCACGTACCAGTACGTGGATCTGTCATTAATGTTCTTGCATCAGTCAGAAAGTGTCAAGTTACACGTCTCAAAGGCAGAGCACCTGCGTCTCAAACTTCCACGACGGCATCTCACTAGTTACTGTTGAGACTTTTCTGGGACATCACATGAATGACCCGCGAAGTGACGTGAAAGGGCGAAGCAATTAAACTTCCCAGGACAACGTCACTTGGATTGTAGCCATTGTTACACATTATGCTATACATCAACCCGGCAGAAATAAATTCTGTTTAATTTTATATTATTTTATTTAGTTCAATAAATCTCAACTATTTATTTATACATAATCTATATTTATTTATATGAAATTTATATAGAACTCACATAAATAAATGACTGAAATTTATTGAATACAATAAAATACTATAAAATTAGACAAAAAATTTAGACCTAAAGAAATAAATGTAAAAAACTTATATAGAATTCATATAAATAAATGACTGAAATTTATTAAATATAATAAAATACTATAAAATTAGGCCAAAGAAATAAATGTAAAAAGGATTAAGTCGACGATAGAACACAACTTGGAGAAGTTCAGTGGCTAACAAAATCAGACAGCTTTCTTGGCTGCTTTAGCAGTAATATTTGGTTATCCAATGAAGGCTTTATCAAACCCAGAAGGACCAACCAACGACAAGAGCATTAAACTAACATAATCCAGCTATAATAGAAGTTAAGATTTTTGAAAAAGAAAACTAACATGGATTGAATTAACGATAAATTCAAATGCATTTTAAGCAAGGTAAACTAAAGAAACAGTGAGTTGTGAGGGTGACCTCGTAAACCGTAGACTCGAATTCAGGCTTTGAAATATCCTGCTTAAGTGCATCGACGATCTCTTTCTCGTTATCGTCAAGCATCTTCTCAAGTCTCTTCAACTGCGACACTCGCCACTCGTAACTCCTAGTCTTACCGGAGCCGAATGCGCTTCGAAGCTCCTTCATCAGCGTGCTCGCTGCCTCCGCATCAAACACCGCCTTCTTATTCTGCGCCTCGTCCGCCGTCGCCATTTCACCAACCCCAAATCAATCAAATTAATCACTCTCCTCTCGCTTGTATCTATATATACATATATATATATATTACCGTTGTATATCTTATTATTTAGATTCGTTGACGGTGAAACTGACGGACGTTAAAGGTTGCGGCCGGGAGGTTGGGTTGGTTTGTCTGTCTGGGAAAAGTGCAAGTAATGTGCGGACGAGCGTGTTGTCACGCTCTGTTTATGGCGGATGGGATTTGGTTTTTTTAATAAGAGAAGGAACGTGACGACCGACGCTGATAGAGCAGAGACTACAGAGAAGACGAGTCGCAGATTGAATCCTACTTAGCCCTTAGGTATGACTAACTCATGTAGTATGGTTCGAGTCGTAAGGTGATATATAAAGCTTTTCCATTAAATATCAGTAATTTTGATTAGCTTTTATTCTAATGTTAACATGTATTTTCTTTATATTAAAATTTGAATAACTTTTATTTGATTTTATAATATCAATTTAAGATATTAAAATTAATATAAAATTAACCTTTAATCTTTTTTAATTACGGAGCCCATAAGATCATTATTAAATAAATATTTATATTATTAAAATTTTATACATTAATAAACTTATTAAAAAATAGAAATACAATAAATATTGTAAATATTTATTCTCCGTTGTTTACTCTTGTTTCCTCTTTTAATCCTAATCCAACCTAAAGACTCATAGGAGATAATCAAGGTTACAGTGTTGCATAATTTTGATTGATCATATTAGAATTAAAAGAGGAAACAATTGAAAGTTAGGTCAACCGACGCAAGTCGTTTAACTTAGTGTTACCGTGTTGTAGACCCTTGGAGGAAGAAGACTCTAATGATCGTCCCACAAGATACACTCATTTTTTAGCCTTTTTTATTAAAAGGAAAGATCCACGATACATATTACACGATTAGTTTAGGGAAACAAGCCCTCGACATATCCTCTAAAAAAATAGAGTGGCACCCAATGAGTGTAGTATAAAAAAAAGTGATTCCTAAATCAATATGTTTTGCAAAGTTAGCGAGCCAATAGGTACATTTGTTGCTCTCTCGATAGATATGTCGATGTACAACAGGCCAATTCTAAGTAAACAATTCATTAATATCCATAACTATAGGATTGAGCGCCATTGATCGGTTAGCCGAGGAAGACAGGATATTGATCACCGCTATAGAATCCACTTCGAGCTTGATCCGATGATAACTCATATTCCAAGCGAGTGTGAGCCCGAAAAAAACTTCCTAGAGTTCCGCAGACACAGAGGAGCACCAATCAAGATTCTGGATGAAGCCTTCAAGTCAAGCGCCTGCGCTATCACGTATAAGGCCACCTGCTATGGTTGAGTACGAGAATCGTTTGCATGCTCCATCCGTATTTAATTTTACCCAACTAATAGGAGGTTTGCAACATCCGATAAGTTGTTCTTGTCGAGGGCGACGGCCGATGTCTGCTATACTTTGCCAAACAGATGACTTGTAAATCTGGTGTGCATATGTCAAAATGTTATACACTGGTGAGGATGGCCAATTAAAATGTTCATCAAAAAGGGTCATATTTCTCCATGTCCAGAGGAACTAACAAGTAATACCAAAAAGAATCAACCAATCATACCCAAGTACTAGTCAGTGCTGTTGGAGATTTTTAATGAGCCACTCTCAAGTAGGCATACTGAAAAAGTCCACGAATACAATTTGTGGAGGGAAAGTGTTCCACAAGTTGCGGGTTTTGACACAGTCTCGCCCTGCATGCAACGAGAATTCTTCGAGATGACAGTGATAACATGCTTCGTCCGTAGTGAATTGTTTGCGGATGCGTTATTGGTTAGAGAGTAATCGATCGTTTACGAGGAGCCAAAGGAAGTTGCGAATGCGTTGCGGGCCCTTCCACTGCCAAATTGCCTTCCAAAGTCTATTAGGCGAAGCGTCTTCGTGATCCATAATCATGGAGTAAGTTGATGTTATAGTGAATTATTCAGTGTCTGAAATTCCCCACATCAACTTATTTTGTCCTAAGTAGGGCTGAGGGGTGAAGGTACCCACTATGGACATGCAAATCGAAGCATGGAGTTGAGTTTGAAATGCTTCCCGCTTCCAAGTACCATCAATGTCCACAAAGTGTTGAACACGGAGATTAATATATGATTGGGGGATTGGGGTCGTTGCATGGGTAATAAGAGCCCCCACCCCCTTAACCTAAGGGTCTAGCCAAAATCGAGTCCTAGCGCCATCACAGATCATTCATTTCATGCCCTGGAGAACAAGCTGCCACGTAGCCTTTATACTCTTCCAATTGATTCTCTGGCTGCAGCAAAAGAAGTGGGGAGACTGTTGATATCAAAGTTATAATTCGCAGAGAGAACTTTAACCCATAATGCATTTGGCTTGGAAATCAGCGACCATCCTAATTTCGATAAGAAGGTATCATTAGTTTCTCTAATTTTTCGAATGTCAAGACCCCCATCTCGTTCGATGTGCAAACTTTCTCCTAGTTATCTAAGAGAATCCTCTTTTGGTCATTCGACGAGTCGCATTAATTTTTCCAACTCATCATAAAGATTTCGGGTAGACGGACCGTCTACATTATATAAGTGGGAAGGGTCGCTATGATTGATTGAGTCAATGTGACTCGTTCTGCAAATGACAAAAGATTGGTTGTCCAACCTGATAAGCATTGATGAACCTTATTAAGAATTTATTGATAGGTTATTTTACTAACTCTTTCTTGCAAAAGCAGCACTCCAAGATATCGTCCTAGATCATTCGTCTGTTTGAAACCCAATTCGTTGCTTAAATAGTGTGTCATCGATGGAGGTATACTCTTGAAATAAAAGCACCGAGATTTGTCTTGGCTAACGCGTTGTCCTGAAGCAGCATAAAAAATATTTATAGTGTCTCGTATTACGTAAACTTGATCAATTGAGGCTTCGGAGAAAAGAATGAGATCATTAGCAAAGAACAAGTGTGAAATAGGAGGCCCATTTCTGCTTAATTTAATAGGTTGTCATCTTCCTTGTGTCATTGATTTGGTAATTGGCCGATATAGGGTCCCCCTGTCGAATACGTCTGGTGGGACTAAAAATGTCGTTGAGTTTGCAATTCCAATTCACTTGCATAGAGACCAAAGAAATATACTTCATAATGAGGTTGATCAGAGAATCCGGAATCCCAATGTCAATTAGTATATCTTTGATGAAATCCCAAGACAATCGATCGTAAGCTTTTTCAAGATCCTCCTTAATAACCATTATCCCTTTCTGGCCGGTTTTACTTTTCATTGTGTGGATGACTTCTTGGGTAATAATAACATTATAAGTAATTAAGTGCCCTGGAACAAAACTGCAATAGGTTGGAGCTACCAGATCATCGAGGTAAGGTTTAAGCCTATTAACAATGATTTTAGTAATGACTTTGTAGATCACAGAACATAATGTAATTGGCCTAAATTGAGTAATCGACATGGGAGACAGAATATTTGGTATAAGAACCATAATGGTGCGATTCAGTTCAGATTTTCAAGGTTCATGTCAAAAAATTCGTTGTATAAAGAAAGTCAGAGAAGGTCCGACTATGTCCGATTGGGATTGGTATAATAATGCAGTGAAGCCATCAAATCCTAGTGCCTTACTAAGAGCCATATTAAAGAAAGTCGTCTTCATTGTTTTCAGGACTGAGGGGACGATCCAAATCATATATAACTTGGTGAGATAGAGGAGGGAAGAGACCATTGATCTGACGGTCTATAGGAGATTGTATTTCGACCATATAAAGTTTCTTGAGAAAATTATTTGCTATTCTTTTGATACTTGTTGTATCCGATATCACGCATCCATTTTCATCTTTCAAGGAACTAACCCTTGGTTGTCGTCGTCTGACCGTTGTGATAACATGATAGTACTTTGTATTCCTTTCACCCTGACCTAACCATTGACTTCTTGATCGTTGGTGCTAGTAGAGTTCTTCTTGATAGAGAACCTGCTCCTTTTCTAACTATAGATATTCCTCTAGTTCTCGTAGAGAAGTCGAGTCTTCGTTTTCTAGTTTTTTTTAATGCCTTCAAGTCTTGCCATGAGTCTTTTTTCTGTTGGAAAATGTTGCCAAAAGTAGTAGAGTTCCAATGTTGTAATCGTTTCGAAAAAATTTTGATCGCTCTACTAAAATCAAAAATGGTGGGGTTCCAATTATCCGTTACAATTTGTCCAAAGCATGCATGAGTCAACCAAGCTGACTAAAAGCTAAGGGCCTATGTGTCAGAGGTGAATGCGTGCGATTTTTTAGGGTAACTAAAAGAGGGTGATGGTTTGATTTCAGGAAGGATAGGCGAGTTACTGTTGTGTTTTGGAAAGCAGATTGCCAAGAATTAAAGTAGAAAACATGGTCTAATCTGAAGATAATCTGTCCTCTCTGCCATGTGAATCTTGGCCCTAAAAATCCAAGATCCTGAAGATGACAACATTGCACACAGTCTTAAAACTATGAATTGACGATAGGTTAGAGTCGAGAACCTCCACGTTTATCATTGCTCACCAGTTTAGCACTGAAGTCCCCACCCAAAATCCATGGTTTAAAGGTAACCCTAGCAATTCTATGCAGATATGTCCACAAAAGTGTTGTAAAGAATATATAGGGCTAGCATAAATGGCAGTGATGTCAAAAGACAATTGGTCCTATTTAATATTAGCTTGAACAAATTGTCGGTGAGCTATCAGAATTCAAACCACAATTTTAACTTGCCACAATAATCAGATGCCACCCGAATAGCCTTCTACTTTCACCCGAAACGAGTGTGCAAAATCCAAGTTCTTAATAACCTTCATCGCTTGTACCCTACTTATTCATGGCTCAACCAAAACAACAAATAGAGGTTTATGAATTCGAATGTAGTTCTTGATTATTGGTTTGAAGGTCCGACCTCCAACCCCTTGATAGTTCCATAAGAATATTAACATAAAATCAGAATAAGAGGAAAAAATTGTTAAGCATGAGTATTAACTGCGTTATCAGTCAGCACCCGACACTGGTTTGTCATGTTTGTCTATGGAGTCTCATCCATTTGAGTATCGGATTCAAAGGTGGTTTCAGTTTCGGACGTCGATTCTTTTTCAGTATCAGGTAGTATTGACGGGGGTAGCATGTGTTTTTTAATTGACAATGTCAAGGCAGTATTAAGATAGTCGTCATTTAGATCATCCTCCATGTCCCCGCAACCCATTTCCTCTAGTATGGGTAGAGTAATAGATTGATTTTGTATGATCACATCTGCATGTGAGGGGATAGAGATGGCCACGTGGTGAGTTGTGTGTCGTTAAGTCTCTGTTGTCTTCGGCTTTGAAACATTCGAGGATTTGTTTTGCCTTGAGTGGGTCATGGGGTTTAGCTGAGTGGGTGCTTGATGTGTCATACTTGAATTGTGTTTGTTAGTCTCAACATGTCCATTAAACGACGATATTCTCCATTAACCCATAAGTAGAAGCAACAAAAGCTGAAGAAATGATGAAGAACCTAAGAAGATGGTGTCTGTAATGTTGAAGAAGGAAACATGAAGGAGCTCTCGAAGATTCTAACAATGACAGGAACAAAGTGATTTGGTTAAAGACAAGCTCGCGTGACACTTAAGCTTCTGAATGCCAAGCATAGTCGTTTTGACACAAGTCAAAACAAACTCAACACATTGACTTACTATATGCTTAGAAGATACCTAAACACAGGAGTCATCTGCGTAAAACACACAAAGCAGTAGCAAATATAAAAGCAATTTTTAAAGGGACAGACACAACACAAAATGCAGAGCATCAGGAGGCTACTTAAAAGGAACCACGTGATATGCACATACTAATAGTCTGATTTATTCAAGTCTTCACCAAAAGCCTCATTCTTCATCTTCAGCTATAAAAAGCAGAGTACATGTATCAGAGACAGAACAACACACAGAAAAATTTCAGTCTTCATTACATTGTATTTTTCAGTATTTGAGAGTGCAAAAATAGTGAGAGGGAAAAAGATCAAAGCGTGCTTGAATACCAACCTGTTTTGGGTATTGGTGAGTTTGAAAGGCTCTTGTTGTAGGTGTTTCAAGAACACTCAATCTTTGTATCTTGCTCTTCACTTTCTTCTGCATTAGTGAAATCTCTCTATCATTGTCAAGTGGGAACCTTGAATGTAGATAGCTTTACACTATCGAACCAAGTATACCTTGTCTATTTTATTTTTTTGCAAGTTGATATCTGCAAAATAACAATTTCTGTTTAGTTCTTTTGTTGAAAAGATAACAGAAAATTAATAGAAAACCCAATAAACATGTTCCTTTTTGCCTTTTTTTTAAATATTAGAACGACTTGACAAATAATTGGAGGTGTTGTGTGTTTTTTTAAAGTTATTGTTTGTAGTTTTTTTTATGTTTCTACAAAAAAAAATTAATTAAGTATTTTATAGGTAAATCTACAATAGTAATATATAAAAATTATATTCCATGTGAAATTTAATAATGGAATCAAAGTTAACAATTTTGATAACAATAAAAACTTATTTGTATAGTAAAAATAAATTTTAATATGTTTAAACTAATTTATAAATTAATTATACATTCATAGCGTTTGGGCCTAGTATATTGCACTTCGTTGAGAATGTATTAATAGGAATTTTAAAATAATTATAATTCTTCTTTGTTGCGATATTTTTCGATTGTCATAAAACCTCTAATTTTATTAAATTTAAAGTTTAATAAATCTGGTGTTTGGAATACGTGAATCGGGACTCAAGTTTAGAAACAATTATTGTGAATTTTTTTCTTAAGTCATATTTAAACCATTAATTAAATACCATGTGATGTTTTTAAATTTTTTTCCTAATCTTTCTCAATTATTTTCTCCCGTTTGCCATTCAAACACGTTTCCTTTTAAAAACTGATGGACAATTAATTTCCAATAATCTTGTGTTAATAAAGAATATTATTAAGTAAAACAAAGTATATATACGTACACAAATGTTTTTAAACAAAATCGTAGATATTTTGAAATTACAAAAAGATCGCAGTATAATATTACCTCTCAAAGGTCAAATCGAGGACAAATACTGGAAATTTGGAAAGGAATCCAATTGCTTTCGAAGGAAGAAAATGTTTCTTTATTATTTAATAAAGCTTTTGGTCCAGCTCCAGATTCATCCATTGATGACACGACACGTAAAATGTTCGAGAAGCAACAGGCGCGTGCTGTTAGATGACGAATCAAACAGGGGCTCGCACGTTTACTCGCCCTTGCGGGTCCCATCATATCGTATCCGCTGACTAAGTGTCTGTATCATCAAAAACGGGTCACGCATTTATTGCCAAATATTAATCATCTTTCTACCATCCGATATGCCATCATTATAGGGAAGGCTCTAAACGATGACGTTTTTTTTAGGGGAGCAGATCTCTCGGCTGTGCTTTGCTGTCTTTAAGATCTTAACCATTCAACTTATTAAAAAACATGGCGGGAATTTATTTAAGGACAACGAGCGCAGATCCTTCGGTGGATTTCAGTTACAGGACATCTTAAACCGGTTTAACAAACTATCATGTCGATTCACACGCAAATGTGCCGTACGCTAACGTTATTTGAATAATGTTGTTGACCAAAATAAATGAATTAAATTACGTAACATTAAACGCACGAAGAGTACGCCGTCTCCGTTTGTTGGGAAGTTGGAACAACGCAACCTGCCTGATCTGACTGTCGTCTGGAGTCTGCAATAATGATGCTTCGATTATTTGATGATTCGCACGTTTTATAATTTAATTTGCTATTAATTATATATATATATATGAATTATTAATAAAAATAATGATCAATTTAATTTAGTTTTATTATTTTATTCAATTTCGTAATTAAATTAAATATAATTACTTTAATAATTATTGACAAATATAATTAAATCTAAAATATCTTCAAAATATATAAAATTTAAATTTAGTATTTAGAATATTTTTTAAAATTAAATTTTAAATTATTTATTTTAATAACATGAAATAATTTTATTGTTGGTATATTAATAAATATTATATAATATATTAAAATAAACTTTATTAATTAAAAATTTTGTTTTTAAGTTTTATCTAATACATAATTATTATTATTATAGAAAATATAACTATCTTAACATTAACAATCAAACAAGTTTTTATTTTTATTTAAAACTAAAACATAAACTAAGAAAAAAAACGAAAACCAAAAACCAAAAACACAATAGAAAAAATAAAAGTGGAACCAAGCAGTCTCTTAAAGATTAAGACGTTCTTGATATAACTGATGCCAAATAGGAAGGGCAAATATAGGATCCAATCAAAGAAGGGTCAACATTTTATTATATAATTACTTAAAATTAAAAAATCGTTCATCACAAACAACTTATAAATTTTTATAATTATTTTAATGGTTCTATGTGGTCAAATAAACATATAATCAAAATCTTTAACAATGTAAGAAATATTTTTAACCACAAAATTAAATTTTGTTAAAAGTTTTACCTATTTTTCTATATAAAATTAGTATTTTGTCGTATTGTCCTTTCTTCCATCTAAATGAAATGCTTATGTAATTCTAATACGAATTTTACTGAAAATGAAAGAAAACTAAATTTATTTAAATTCATGTTTAAATTATTTGATGGC
The DNA here is from genome assembly GCA_024703695.1 of Erythroxylum cataractarum. Taxonomy (NCBI): domain Eukaryota; kingdom Viridiplantae; phylum Streptophyta; class Magnoliopsida; order Malpighiales; family Erythroxylaceae; genus Erythroxylum; species Erythroxylum cataractarum. Next base: position 12,065,749 of record JANJEY010000002.1, on the reverse strand, counting down.
CAACCATGTAATTGTCTATAATAAAACTATCTTATAAACATAGTTATATGTTTGTTTTCTTATTTAAGTTTATCAAATTAATAATAACCAAGCAATTTAATCAATTCAAACAATCAAAAGAGGTTTTGATGCCAGCATTAGAAAACTAATCGTGATCTAATCATGGGTGCACTAGAAAAATTAAAATTTACAATTTCTTGATTAGATCTTAATATTGATTAATTTGAAAATTATAAATTATAAAGATAATTAATTCATTTTGATTTGAATTATTGAAAAAACTTCTTTACAAGGTATTACTACAAGCTATCCAAGTATCCAATTTCAGCGCATATAAAAAAAGAACTCTACTCTTGAAGAGGTAATGATAAGAGTACTAGCTCTCTTATGTCTTTTTCCTGCTTATGCAAAAAGATAGATGAGTTTAACTCTTATTAAATTTAAACTTACTAACTATAATTAAATTCAAACTTTAATTATAATTTCTTGAACTTTAACTTTACAATTAATTCTAACTTAATTTAAAAATTTTCTCTTTTTAATTGTTCTTTTATGTGTGACTCATTAAGTTCCAAATATAGATAATGATTATAACTTATAGTTTTAATTAATAATTATAATTAGATAAATTAAAGCTCTTTAAAATTTTTCTTTAATTCTCAAATTAAATAATTTAAAATCATAGATCAAGATTAATGTTTAATAACATATCATGACTACCCAAATATTATAAATATCAAAGTAGTTTAACTTAACTTTTCTATGCATAGTTATAATATATAATTTAATCATTTTGTCATTCAATGTTCTAATTGAATTTAGAATATAGCTACAGTTTTCCACTCTTTTAAACTCATTAATGTTCATTTTTACTAATTAGTAATTGAAATATAATTAATATTTGAAAATACCTTTACAAATCTCAATTCACTATGGCTACAAAATTTCTTAAATCATTACAAATTAATAATAGTAGAGTATTCTCTCTAATTATTTTAGAGTAACAAAATTTGTACTGACTTACTCAGCTATCTCCGTTTTGACTTACTCAGCTATCTTCATATAGTTCATAATATATATAAATACTATCTACTAAGCTACCCAAGATAATAGGTTTTAAGTAGTATCAAAATATAGTAATTTTCACATGAGATAATTTGGTAATCTCAAATTTAATGATTAATTATACAACTATCATAATGAAAAAATTACAAAAACATAAATAACATTATATTTAGGATCCCCATAAATGGGTCAATTAAGTGAATTTATTATCTAATAAACACCCTATGCATTTATTTAAGTATCTTCGTATTTTAATTTATGAGATCAATTATTTTCTTTGTAAGAAATATATAATATCTCATCTTGTTGAAACTACAACTAGGAACAATTTAAGAATAATACATAATTGTAAATTGAATTTTATAATTATAATATTATCATAATTTTAATTGCACAGTATTTCAGGGATTTACCTTTAATATTAAAACATCAAATGTAATTAACAAAATATACAAAGATAAAGAATGTCTTTATATACATAAAATTGCAATCAACTGATTGATTGCGATGGCATAAACTAATATTTTTCACATCTAAGGGAGTCATGATCAACTAACATATGCTTTATTGATATAAAATCACAAAATTAAATCGTATATATATTCCAATCCTTTTATTGTATATTCTACTTCATCATAACATCAATAATATATATATTAAATTTGAAACCCTTTCATGAAGATAATAAGAACATAACTCATTTTTCTATCATATTTACTTTATTAGATATCAAACCCCACTTTTAAACCAACACTTAACAAATAACTTCCTTAACTTTACTGCAAAATGTTATAACAATAGCAGCACATCATACACATAAATAAGTAAAAACAACAACACTACATATTCAAAACTGAACCACATCAAACCATATAAATGATGAAAACAAAAATTTGCTTACGCTACCATTATAACAAATCATAAATTTCTTAAGTATGTCATTGGATTTGATGTATTACCTCATGTGACGAAACCAAATTCATAGAATTTTGATTACTTTGAATCTTATTAGTTATGTTGATGATACCTTTCTGTTAGCTGGAATCTTTATCACTAATTTTTTGTCTCTGTTTTACATCAAGTGGTATAATTTTGATGATCTTGTTTACTACATCCTCACTGCCTCTCTTTCAAACTCCACTATATGACTTGCCCTCAATTACCACACTGTTTGTGACCTCTGGGTTGGATTTAATGGACATTTTATAAACGATCACTCTCTTAACGTTCTCTTTTCCAATGAAAACTTCACACTTTAAAAGAAGGGTTCTAACTCTATCATCGATTTCCTTTTCATTGTCTCCACCACCATTGATGAAGACCTCTCTTTTCACATTAATGCTCTACCTACAAAATATGAGTCCTTTTTTTTAACTATCGTTGAGTATCGAGACTCAATCATTACCTTCATTGAAATTAAAGAGGAAATTTTAATTTACACACATCATCTACTATCATACCACTCACCACCTCCATCTAACATGACTCTCATCATTTCTCACAATAGCGATCAACACTTGTATGGTGCTAGTAGCAAAGGTAGTGACAGAAATCAATAAAGATAACATAAGCATAATTTTTGGAAAAACCCTAATTAATTTGGGTGCAACTCTTACTGGGTTATGATTTCAAATGGGCCAACACACTCTAACGGACTAACGTCTCCTAACTATTAGCCTCATCAACTCATATGTCGTTACTATTCTTATGTCCATTTAACCATCCGCCTCATCAAATTTATTTTTAGGTTCAATCTCATAACCAAGCGTATGTATAAAATAATTCTCCATTTTACCATCTCCATGATGTCAAATTGATTGAAAATGGGACATATTGCTGCATACTACTGATTTAGGTACTCAGAGTTTTGAAATAGTCTAAATGAGTCATGATTTGAACCCAACACTTACCAAAGCCTTCTTAGCCATAAATATTTGGGGTAATATGGATAATCCATAATTTAACTATATTAATATTGTTGAATGGTTAACTGGCAATGATGTCATTACTCATATGACACCCGATCCTTGCCATATAAAATTTGCAACTCTATATAAAGGTTCAAACTATGTTATTATCCATAATAGTCATACCTTTACTATTTTATCCATTATTACTCTTACATTTTTTTTACACATACTCATCTACTTCATCTTACTGATATTTTATTTGTTCTACATCTAGCCATAAATCTACTATATGTAGACAAATTTGTTACATGTAACTTTTGTCTTATTGAATTTAATCATTTTATTTATATTATGAAGGATCTCAAAACTAAATTACTGCTTGCAATGGGTTCCATATGTAATAATCCCTACCAAATAAAGGTTCCTCTACACTTTAAAAATCTAGTATCCTTTAGAGCCACTCTAGCTTTACTCAATGGCCCCAACATCTTGCTCATCCATGTCAGTCTATGCTCTTTATTTTTTCTAATCCCTTATTCACTAAGTCAATTGTCATAATTCCTTGCATCTTTATTCTTTCAGGAAAAATATTTTGACTTTCTTTTCCATCATTTTCTCGTATTTCTATGGAATCTTTATAACTTATTCATTATGATGTTTGGGAACACTTTCCATTATCTTCCTTTTCTAGTTATTGATATTATTATGTTGATGATTTTAGTCATTATATATAAATTTTTTTCTTAGCTTAAAAATCTTATGTTTTGTCCTGTTTTAAAATTTAAAATTACTATTGAAAATTTTTTCTCAACCACTATCAAAACTTTGGAGCTCATTAACTCATCAACGTGCTTTTGATTAGTATCTAACTACCCACGACATCGCGTACCATATCTCTTACCCCCATACTCTTCAATAAAATGAAATTAACATAAAAATCATCATATTATTAAAACAAGCCTCACTCTTCTTCTCCATACTCCTCTCTTTAAGTCCTTCAAGTTTGAAGCATTCTCTATTATTGTCTATCTTATCAACCTATCACCTACTAATGTTCTTCATAAAAAATATCACTATAAATTACTTTTTCAAAATAAAACATAATTTTCTCATATTTGTGTCTTTGGTTGTACCTACTTTCCTTTTTTAAGTTCTACTCATCCTAAAAAACTTATACGCAAATCTATAACATGTGTTTTCCATAGCTACGAGTATTAGTATAAAGGATATTATTACTTTGATCTTACAGTTTTCAAACTTTAAATCTATGGTCTTATTTTTTTCTTGAAAATAACTTTTCCTATGTTAACTCCCCCTATTTTTCCCTCTCCCTTTTCTTCATCTATCATATTGTTTCCTTTTTTTTTTCAACTCCCTCACCCACTAAGGTTGACATTCTTGGCTCAGTCCACCCGGTCTAGCCACGTGCCAAGAGTGTTTGGCCCAAAAGAAAGGTACAAAGCAACATCATTTTACCAAACTTTTTCAAAAGAAGCCTGGGCCTGGCCCAACCCATTGTCATCCCTATCACCCACCAGTTTTGTTTTTTGCAAATTGCATTGGCTCATCCTACCCGTTTATCCCCATCTCCACATCTTATGATCACTTATTGTGTGATCAAACTTCCATTCGTCAAACTTTTTTACTATATTATTTATTTTACTATCAGTTATAATCCTTATAATGATGATCTCACATCCTTTACTCAAGTTAATAAGTTTTCTTGCTATCGTCAAGCTATGCTTGATGAGTTTAATGTCTTCATCATAATCACCTAGATTCTTATTCCTTCACCATCAATTGCCAATATTATTAGTTGTAAATGGGTATTTTTTATAAAACAAAATCTTGATGATTTCATTAAGCATTGTAAAGCTCTTCTTACTGTCAAGGGATGTGATCAAACGCTAAACATTGATTAACCAATTGATAAAGTAAACACCCACAAGAGGGTGGTGAATTATGTGTGACAAAAAATTTTCGCAAGTTCTTTCAATTCGTATAATAAACAAATCCAAGTTAATGGATAAAAATAGTAGAAGTTTGTCAAATGATAAATCATTTTAAATGATAAGAACCTATTAGGCAATAGGAGCCTTTTGTAAGATAAGACCCTGCTTAAATGAAAGGAGCTTACTGAATGATGAATCCTGATAAAACAAATTAAAAACAAAAGGTGCATGTTAAAACTGAGAGGAACCTCTTTCTTTATAAAACAGAACGAACCTATTATAAAAGTGAAGGAGCCTATTGAAAAAAATAAAAAACACAAACAATATAATGCAGATAAAAAGAGAGACAGGAATGACGCAGTCAATTTATACTTACAAGATCATGAAATTAGAAATCTTCCAAGAAATTGACAACGACCACTTGTGTTTTTTCGATCGACTTTATCACCCATATAATCTACATCACAATATCTAACTATGATAAAATAATCAATTTTTGGATACCATAATCTGAAATTCATAGTTCCTTAAAGATATTGAAAGATCCTCTTGACTACTTTGAAGGTGATTTTTTTATGAATTTGATTGAAAGCGTGCGCAAAGACAAACACTAAGCATAATGTCTAGTCTTGAGCTTATAAAATATAGTAGTGATCCAATCATTCCTCTATGCTTTGTCTCATTCGTAGCTTTGTCTTCTTCGTCTTTATTAAGTTTAGTTCTAGTATACATAAGAGTGCCTATCGGTTTGGCATTCTTTAAATGATATTTCTTAATAAGTTTCATTGTGTATGTGTCTTGGTTAATGAAGATTCCTTTTTTTGTTTGTTTGATTTGTAATCCGAGAAAGAATGACAATTCTCCAATTATGCTCATTTCAAACTTTCCTGCATTAATGCTAAGAATTCTTAACAGAAAGACGAATTAGAAGAACCAAATATTATGTCATAAACATATTTTTTCACTAAGTAAATCATTCCCCTTTCTCTTAATAAATAATATTTTATCAATCTTTCCTCTTTCAAGGTTATTCTTAAGAAGAAAGTTACTTAACCTCTCACACCATGCTCGATTAGTCTACTTTAAATCATATAGAGCTTTGGTTAACTTCATCACGTAATCTGGATGATCTTCATCTTCAAAACCTAAGGGTTGTTTAACAAATAATTCTTCATTAATGTAACCATTTAAGAATGCACTTTTAACATCCATTTGGAACAACTTGAAGTTTCTATAGCATGAAAAAGCAAGTAAAATTCTAATCAATTCCAATATAGCAACAGGTGTATAAGTTTTATCAATATCAACACCTTCCTGTTGATTGTAACCTTAAGCTACAAGTTTAGTTTTGTTTCTTATCACCTTATCATTTTAGTCAAGTTTGTTTTGAAATTGGAACTGAGTCCCAATGATTGACTTGTTTTGAGGATGAGGTACTAGATTCAATTCGTCTTTCATGGCTAAAATTCAGCTTTCGTTAGTAAGGGCCTCTTCAACAGTTTTTGGTTTTATTTGTGAGATGAGAGCAACGAAGTTGTTCTTAAACGATGATCTTATTCTTAGAATTTTACAGGAATCTCCCAAAATATATTGATGTGTATTAAGACTTCTCCATTCTCTTGGTGTTTTTCGTTGCATAGGCTTATATTGAGATGAAAGAGCCTACTCTATTTTAGCTTCAGAGGGGCCTTCTTGATTTTTGTAATTCTAAAGGTATTAATGGATGCACTTCATCATCTGAGTCAGTTGTTATTATTGAAGGTAGTGGTTCATCAAATATCACATGTATCGATTCTTCTATCTTCTTTGTTTTTTTTGTATACTCTAAATCCTTTACTAGCGGTATTGTAGCCCAAAAAGATAGATTCGTTTGATCTAGCATCTAACTTTTTAAGGTTGTCTTTTTCATTGTTTAGAATGAAACACTTGCAGCCAAATGCTCGAAAGTAAGCAACATTTGGTTTTCTTCCTTTCCACAGCTCATAAGGGGTCTTTTTTAAAATAGATCGTATGAGACATCTGCTAAGTACATAACATGTCGTGGATACTGCTTCTACTTAGTATCCATTACGTAGTCCACTTTCACACAGCATGATCCTGGCCATATTAACCAAAGTTCTGTTCTTTCTCTCTGCAACTTCATTTTATTATGGCATCTTTGGACATAAGAAGTTGTGAGTTATACCATTGCTGTCACATAATTGTTCAAATTTTATGTTATCAAATTCTCCTCCATGATCGCTTCGAATTGAGGTGATGCAATATCCTTTTTCTATTTGATTTTTCTGTAAAACTTCTCAAATACTTCAAAAGCATCATCCTTATTTGATAAGAAATAAACCTGTGGAAATGTGGAGTAATAGTCTACTAGGACAAAACCGTAATGTTTACCACCAAAACTTTAAGTCCTAGTGGGACCGATTAAATCCATGTGCACAAGTTTAAATGGTTGGCTAGTAGACACAATATTTTTAGGAGGAAATATGCTTCTGACTTGTTTACCTTTTAAATAAGCCTCACAAATCTGATTGCTTTCGAACTTAAAGGTCGGTAGTCCTATAACTAACCCATTTTTGGACAATTTTGATAGAATGCTCATGTAGGCATATCCAAATCTTCTGTGCCAAATAAACAAATCATTTTCTAGAGACATAAAACACTTAACATTTTGTGAGGACATGTCTTCAAGTTGAACACAATATATATTCTGATTTCTAATACCAACAAACACAATATTATTATTATGAACATCGATAATTTCATAATGAGATGCATAAAAAATGACTTTGTAACCTTTGACACATAATTGAATCACACTTAATAGGTTATGTTTTAAACCATCAACAAAGAAAACGTTATCAATAGAGGTAGAGTCGAAATCACTAATTTTACCAATTCTGGTGACCTTTGCTTTATTTTTGTATGCAAAGACAACGTTACCTCTGTCCTTTATTTCAATTTAGTTGAAGTATGATATTTCACCTATCATGTGTCTCGAACAACCACTAGCAACTATCCATTGATTCTCCTTTGTCTCCGTTTTGAAACATATCTACATAAAGCATTATCTCATTTTTAGGTATCCAAATTTTTCTGGGTCCTTTTAGGTTAGTAGTTTGACCTTTCGGTCTCCAAACATATATCTGAGATAATTTATTTTTACAAAAATTATAAGAATGACTAATATGACCATATTTACCGCAGTAGAAGTACATAATAGATGAATGAGAATTGATATAATTTCTACGATGTGTTAAATTCTTGCTGTTTTGACTATATCTACTGCTGGATTTGACAAAGAAGTTCTTGTATGACCTAATATTGTTGTTTTCATTGTAGCCTATTACGATCTGACTAAAAATGCATTGACCACTACCAAGCAATACATCAAGATTGTTCCTTCTATCAACGAAATTTTCCATATCTTTAGCAACCTGTCTTATCTTATCAGAATCATTTTTTAGTAGCGTATTTTCCAACTTAGTTACTCTTTCTTCCATAACTTCCTTTTCAGAAACCTTTTCCTTATAGTTAACCTCAAGAGACATATTTTTTATTGCCAAATTCTCATTCACATATTCCATTGATTTAATCTTACTCTTCAGAGATGCATCATTGCTTTTGGACTTCTCAACTTTTTGAAATACTTCACTGTCGACCTTTTGTACTAATCATACAATTCATGATATGCATTTTTTAACTCATCAACTTCAATATCAGAGTTAGAATAATATACCTCATCGTCTTCTAATTTAGCTATGAATCGAACGTTGTTGACTTCTTCTGACTCTTCTTCATCAAATTTTTTAGAATCCTTATCTAACCAAGCTGCAGTCGTCACTTACTTTCTAGATTTTCTATTTTCTAACTTGTCTTTTTAAAGAAGAGGACATTCTGGTCTTGTGTGTCCAGGCTTCTTGCAATGATAGCATACGATTTGATTGTTTTGTGTATTGCTATTGTTGTTTCTGTCTTTTGATAGGAACCTATTCTTTCCAGCTTTTTTTTTTCCTTCTCTTTTCTTCATCAGTTTCTTTTTATAGAAGCGGACATATTTAAAGTTGAACTTGTTATCTCCATCTATTTGCAACTTAGTGTCACTTTCATCACTGTTTGATTCGTTAGTTGCTTTTAGTGTCATTCCTTTTTTATAGGAGAATCCTTCATCTTGCCGAAGCTCGATTTCATAGATCATCTGATTTTCTCGTAGTTAATCGAGTAAAATAATACCTAGATCCTTTGTCGTTTTTAGAGCTGCCACCTTAGGTCTCCATTGTTTTGGTAGTGACCTAAGAATCTTTGTTATGAGTTCGTTATTGGAATATATATTTTCCAAGTTCTGTAAGGTCATGATGATGTTATTGAAGCATCCGAAGAATTCGTCTCTAGTTTCTCCCTGTTTCATGTCAATAGTTTCGTATTGATGCACTAAAAGACTTATTTTATGTTTCTTTACCTCATTTGTTCCTTCAAACGTGACTTGTATTTTATCTCATATTTCTTTTGCTATAGAACAATAGGATATTTTCTTATATTCTTCTGGAGATAATGCGCAGATCAAATGATATTTTCCTTTAGTGTTTAGATGTGAATTTCTTCTATCAGCAGCAGTCCATATTTCTATGTTATCTAAATTGTGAAGTGTAGCTCCGTCTCTGATGGCTTGCTAGGCTTCAATATCTACATAGTGGAGATAGATTGTCATTCTAGTATGAGTAGTTTTTTTCCATTGAAGTAAGGAGGCTTTGACATAGATTGTCCTTCAAAACTTCTTATATTGTTTTCCATGATCTATCATGTGCTATAAAGCAAAAAATTGTGAAACTTCGCTCTGGTACCAAATGATAAATCAAACACACACAAGAGGGGGTGAATTGTGTGCGAAAAAAATTTACAAGTTATTTTAATTCGCATAATAAACAAATCTTCGTTAATGAATAACATCAATAGGAGCTTTTCAGACAATAAAGCATTTTAAGCGACAGGAGCTTGTTAGGCGATAGGAACCTTTTGTGGGATAAAACCTTACTTAAAAGAAAGGAGCTTATTGAATGATAAATCATGTTAAAACAATTTAAAAACATAAGGCGGCTGTTAAAACTGAAAGGGACCTTTTGCTCTGTAGAAACATAAGGAGTTTATTATAAAAGTGAAGGAACCTCTTGCAAAAATGAAATCACAAGCAATATACTTCAGAAATTTAAAAGTTAAAAAGAGTGAGAATAGTGACGCAGTCAATTTACACTGTTTCAGCTTATAACTCATGCATATGTTTAGTTCCCAAGTATCCAACTTGAGTGTTTCACTAAAATCCCAAATAGTAATTTGACGAGCTTCTTTAAGCTTACGAGTACATATTTTTCAAGGTTCTTGAAGCTTCCAAACTAGTAATATTTAACTAGCCTCCATAAGCTCTCAACAAATAAAAATATAATTTGCTTAATAAGAGCTTCAAAAATCTCTCTAAAAAATAATGTTCACTTTCTAAAGCACAAAAGATTTGACAATGATATCACTTGCAAGAGAATTAATGTTATAGTTGTATTTCAAGAGTTTGACTTTGTTTTCAAAAAAGTAATGGCTCTTCCTTAAGTAGGCATTTCTTTTAACTAATTGTTGTTTCACTTGCATCCTTAGTCAACTAGATGGATTTAAATCTGAATAACTTTATTGTCACCTTTGCTAAAAGTCTTTCGGTAATCGTGAGGCTAATATACGACCTTCATAATTAGTAGGATCATTTCGGATAAACCATTTTTAATACGGTAAATTCATAAAGAAGGTTCCTACAAGAAAGAAAACACATTTATTATGATTTTATTTCCTTTTGAGAATTAACCCATTAACAATAAAAGGAAATAACTCCAATAATAACAAGATTCTTCTGGATATTGTGAAATAAGTAAGGTAAGTTCATTAGGAAGGTTCCTTCAAGAAAGGAAGCATTTATCTTATGATTTTATTTCCTTTAGAGAATTAGACCGTTAGTTGTACAAGGAAATAAGTTCCATTTAAATTTTGAAATATTATGAGGTTATCATAAAAATCATTAATAATAAATCTTGAGTTAACACCAACATGGCTAATTTTGTTGTCAAAACTACTACTGTTTGCATTATTCTCACTTCTGCTCTTTCTTAGAATTGGTCCATTCATCAACTTCATGTAACTAATGCATTCTTTCATCATCATCTCTAAAAAACAATTTTTGTGTCTCAGCCTCTTAAATTTACATATCCTTACTATCCTTATTATGTTTGCAAACTTTAAAAAGCTATATATAACTCCTAACACTTGGTTTCATTGGTAGAGTTAAAAACTTCTTGATCTAAACTTTACTTCCTCAAAATCTACATCTTTGATCATTCACATCACTTTCTCTTAATATATTTAGATGATATCTTGGTTGTAGTTTTTTCATTCACTTTCATTGCCTCCTTTAACATAATCTTCACACCATATTCTTCATTAAAGACTCAAGTCCTCTTCATCATTTCCTTGGCATCAAGGCCACCAGTACACCAAATGTTCATCTTCTTATCTAAACAAAATACATCAAAGATATTTTTCTTCGCACAATCTTACTATTCTAAATGTGCCACCACAGTCATTACCCCCTGCCTTTTTGGTGTCAAAATCATGGTCATCAACTTTTTGATCCCACTAAATATCATAGTATTGTCGATGCCCTCCAATGCTCAACAACAATTTATTGTAAGCGAAGTACTTCAATTTTTATACTGTCTTACCGATATTACCTTGATCATATTTACTTTATGATAAATAATTCAAATATCGCCATAATTAAGGCTCAAATCAAATCCTTAAAATAAAAAGATAATTATTAACAAAATTTTAATTTTATTTCTTTACAATATTTTTTTACTGTACAAGAATATTTTGATCCTGAAAATAAAACAATATTCTCTAAAATATGTTTTCAGATGAATGTTTTAAAGGGAATCAATTAAAATATTTGGATTTCTATATATATAGTCCGAGAAAAAATGGAGGAAAATACGTAAACATGGGTAATAAAAATAATTTAGAGAAATATTTTCTATTAAAACCATCATATGAATTTGTCTTCCCGGAAAAAAAAAAAAAACCATCACATGAATTTTAGCTATTGTTTGCTGTTGATCAAAGTAAAGCTAGCAAAAAAACAGTGAAGTTTTTTAACAACACCGAGATGTATTAACGAATAAACTATTACAGTAGTAATTTTTTATGGGGAGGATATAGCGTCACTGTTTTGAATTGAATAACTATTCTATAATTTGACTTGGTGATCTCCTCTCCATAAATATTTTTGTATCGATAAAGAAAAACTTTTTTCTCTGTTAAAATGACTTGGTCATCTCTATCATTAAATTCTATAATAAACCAGGAAACGTAGTGTTCAAAGGTTTGACCAAAGAGCATGAACATCACAAGGAGAGGAGACCCCTGTTGCTGGAGCCGAGGGACGGCGAGAGGCCTGATCAGACCTAATGCAACAGCTCTGAATCTAAATTGGTTAGGTAAAAAAAAAAAATTAAAATTAAAAAAACGATGTTTTTGTTTTTATGCTTAAACTGGACTCGATTACAATATTCAAATTAAAATAAAAAATGACAATGTTTTGTTTTTATGCTTAGACTTGACTTGATTAGAAGATTCAAATTTTAAAAAAAAATTAAATTTAAGATTAATTAACTCAAATTTAATTTGTTAATTTCAGATCAAAACGAGTCTAAACTCAATTGTCATCTCTAATTTTACTGAACCCAAAGAGCTGGTCTTAAATATTAAGTTTAGAAATAAGTCCCCATCTTATCTTAAACGTCCAGACGCCTCCCTTGAATGGTATGTCAATTAACTGGAACTTTTCATCAAGCTCCATTAAATCCTTTATTGCTTTCGTTAAGTCCTCTTCTTATTTTAAACATCCAGACGCCTCCCTTGAACGGTATGTCAATTAACTGGAACTTTTCATTAAGCTCCATTAAATCCTTTATTGCTTTCATTCGGACGTGGGGTAGGGTCTTCCGTGGAAGGGCAGACCAAGTAGACCCATGTCTGCAGAAGAAGTTGATGTTGCTTCAGCTACATGATAAAAACACGCCAGTTACTATTAGCCATGTTTAGGCACATAATTTGGACATGCACAAGTTTAGATGGTCACCCCACCCTAAACTGCTACACAAACGGCACGGCAAGTTTGTCAGATGAACGATGTCGTCACTCTTATATACCCACAGAAGTAAATCGTAAAGTAGCTTATGCCTTCAAGCTATGGCGTTGGCGGCACTTTCTATTTTGGGAACAAGCATAGAATCTCGGAAGTTTTGTAATTATTTTTTATTTTAAGAAAAGGAATTTTAACATAGCAAATTATGATTTTTTTAATATAAACCACTTTATTTATATTCACTTTGATGCAAAATTTATTGGTTATTTTAATACTCCATCTTTTTATTGGATTTTTATTTATTTTTATTTTTAAGTCATTTGAGCACTATTTTATAAATTTAACAGTTTATGCTATTAATTTTATAATCCGATTATAATCATAATTTGCAAGCATATTTTTATTTGAACATCTTGTTCAAGTCAATTTTTTTAATTATTTATGAACACATATTAACTAAAATTTATTGTGCGAATCTCAGTTTTTACTTAAATATATGGATTCTCATTTGATTCACAATCCGTTCTACGGAGTTCTATGAAAAAATAGGCAAAGCCCCACTAAAAAAAGAGCAATAGCCAATTTATAAATTTTGTTAATAAACTTTTTTTATTATAAAAACAAAATTTTATTGAAATTTTTATATTTTAAATTTAAATTATATTATTAATAATTATTAAATTTATATTTAAATTAATCATAAGAATAAATTAAATTATTAATATTTTTGAATAATTAATACAATATAAAAATAGAAAATAAAAAAAGTGTAGTGAATCCCGTTCAAATTCATAGGGACATCACGTGAACCCACGAAAATTCTGGTGTCATTCTCTAAAACTATAGTTTCTCCCCACTCAGCAATGCTGAAGTTGTATCCAAAACATGAGATCAGAGGAAACTCAAATCCTGCATTTTGCAGACAAACCCAATTAAAACAATAAAAGCAATACATACTTCAGGGTCCTGGAATCAATAAAACTTGACAGAATAGACGTCTACGTAGGTGAATGAAGCGGAAGAAAACTGCAGTCTCAGCCCAGTAACCGCTTCCTTTAATTTGAAGTCCAAGTACTGACATACTTCATTATAAGCCCTGCCAAAACCGGCGAAGTCCTTCTCTGCTCAAGCAAAATTGGTCACTATATAAGGCAAGCAACCTATTGGGATTGGCCCTGTCTTGTGTATGCAAAATGATCCACGGCCCTCTTTTTATATGTTCTGCATATCATGCGATGCTAATCCCAACTAGGCAATATTCAATCAAACTGAGAAAAGAATAAATGAATTCTGACTTATTACCATCCCTACAGACAGGGAACTTTCGATTCTATATTCTAATTAAGATTGCAGCAAACTGCAAAGTAAGGTGCAGACGGAAACATTCCCTTCGTTAATTAAATAAGAATCTAGTTACAGCTTAAAGAAAGGATCAAAAGCACAAGGAAAAAGAGCCTGTAGATTTATTAACTTGTAGAACGGCCTTGGCCCATGTCTCTACTTGGGTTTGATATGCGGTGTTTAGGCTCAAGAACCACATCGTGTTCACGTACTAAACAATGAACGTTGTGTCCCCTCCAGTGAAGCCCAACACTTGCCTTTAAATACAAGTCATGAATAGGAGGGATAATTATAAGGTGGCTGCCCCAATTCGATAGCGTTCCCGAACGGTTTATCAATTAAGCCATAAGATTGCAACTTCTCTACACATGTTATCATGGGACTATCTCGGAGAAGAGAAAATTGGTAAGTCAAAGAAAAAGAGTGGCAACTATTTTCCAATCCTGAGTGCTAAGCTAATGTGAAAGGAATCACCAGGAGATGTCCAAATTGGACTTGCTTTCTTATGCAACCTTGAATTTGATGCATAACACACGCTACAAGACAACTTTCCAACGTCTTCAAACTTTAAAGTTAGATTTTGAAGCACAAAATATATTATATAATTTGATAACTTGTCCACTTACTTAGGCGCATATGAGGTTAGCTGGCAAATACATACACAACACAACACAACACAACGCAAACGCATCTAATCCAGGCGGCCATCGAAGGAACGCGCGCGTGCCTGCCATAGGCATAGGCCACTAATCCGAAACAAGAGGAGAGAGTGAATCTGCGAACAAAATAAACGCTAACATCCTAACTTATGGCAGATTCTCTGTCACACCATCTACTCTCACTATCCTCGCCCCATTCGTCGCAAATGGCTCCTATCAGTGGCGCCACCGCCGCGACTTCTCGCCTCCTCCCCACTGCCGCCTCTCGAGCCCGACTTTCCCTCCCTCATTCTTCTTCTTCCTCGTCAGCTCGCGTTCTCTGCTCTCTCTCCTCATCTTCCTCTTACTCTCATGTTTCCTCTCTCACTTGCGCTCGCTCCCCGCCTCTCTTTCCTCGCGTCTTCTTGAATCGGGTGCGTTCTAGTATCATATATGTGGAGATATGTGCTATGTAGTATTGTCTAGTGGTTATGGTTTTTGAACTGATCGATGTTGATTGCTTTAAAAAGGTGTCCGCGATTAGCACGGTGGCCGCGGCGTCGGATCCTGCTCAGCTGCAGAGTGCGAGGGAAGATATCAAGCAGCTTCTTAAGTCTACGTTTTGCCATCCTATTATGGTACTTTAGCTTTTGATTAGTACAATTTGCTGTTTATGTTCTTGTTTTAATGTCTAATCTAATTTAGTGGGCCTGTAGTTGGTAAGTAGTTGTTGGAAAATGGATAATTGCTAATTTCAGGTTGTCAGTAGAAAATCTTAATGCATATTAATCTGACCTATTTTATGATTCACATTAAAATAGGGGAGTAGACGTGTTATGTTTCTTCTAGAGGATTGTAGATGCTCATTTAGGCTAATTGACGTGATGATTTTCATTTGGGAATAGTCTCTTTATTAGTAAGGGATAAGGCTGCGTACTACAGGACTTTCCCAGACCCCGTGTCTAGCAGGATTTATACTGGATATTGTTGCTGTTGTTTAAAGTGATGATTTCTGCATCCTTGAACTATTGACCGCTAGTATACCCACTTAAGATGGGATTAATCTTATGTTTGTACATAAAAATAGATCATCATGATAGCATGTCTGTAAAGGTCACACTTGATTGATTATATGGTCTTACTGGTCTGTTTCTTTTAGGAGAATGCTTGTCCATTTCAATTGCCATATTTAACTCATGTAGGAAACCTTATATGGCTTGTTGAAATTTGAAACTGTAAACATGTGACTAAAGCGCGTTTCCTAAATTATGCCACAGTATAGCACTTCAAGATCATGGTTCCTCAATCCATTATAAATATATAGTTGAGGGAAATTTATGTCAGGCATCTGTAGGGAAAAGGGGAAAGCAAACAACAGTGTTGATAAATCTGTGCTTACAAAGTTGGTGTTTGCTCCATCTAATTATCTTGCCTGGAGTCGCTCTTAAGTTTTTCTTATTAAACAGGGCCTGTTCATGTTTGTCTTTGTTCATTCCTGTTTCCATATTGTCAAATCCCTTTTTCATGATGAGTTGAATGCATAGACATTATTTGAAGACGAGATTTTAAGGTTCACTACTTATTACTGTTGAATGTGATGACTGAAACAAAATAGAGTTCAAATTCTTATCATCTTAATATAATTTTCTCAGGTTCGCCTAGGGTGGCACGATGCCGGTACATATAACAAAAATATAGAGGAGTGGCCTATAAGGGGGGGAGCCAATGGAAGTCTTAGATTTGAGATTGAGCTGAAACATGCAGCCAATGCTGGTTAATATTCTGCATTATCATATGCTTTGTTTGATTCATTCTACGTTTTGCGTAATAAGCTGGCATTTCAGGGCTTGTGAATGCGTTAAATCTTCTAAAGCCTATCAAAGACAAGTACTCTGGTGTGACATATGCAGATTTATTCCAGTTGGCAAGCGCTACTGCTATAGAGGTTTTACAATGCTTATGTCAGATTAACATCTTTCATTGCTTGTCAAAACATTCTATTGATCTTGTCTTTGGAAACTTAGGAAGCTGGTGGTCCTAAAATCCCTATGAAGTATGGAAGGGTAGATGTTTCAGGACCTGAACAATGTCCTGAGGAGGGAAGGCTTCCTGGTAAGTCACTCCATCTTAAGTTTTATTGGTTATCAAAGACTATATACCCTGGTTTTTCTTTTACTGATACGTATTCAAGAATCCTCCCCTTAAAAGGATTTAAAATAATGTTCCAAAACAATGTGAATGAAAATCAAGAGTAAGGATTGCACTTATATATCAGAATTTAATTTTCCAGGATTGCCAGCAAGCACATAATTATAGCATATGAACATCCTTGAACTGGTCATCCAATTACAGGACTCTATTTAGTTCCTTCTCTTCATATTTTATACCAATTAGGTCCTTGGAGTTGCTTTTAGTCAAATGCATTACCTGTGAATAACTAGTTCAGACTTAGCAACTCATTTCTGAATTTATTACTTGATATTTAGATGCTGGTCCACCAAAACCTTCTGATCATCTGAGAGAAGTTTTTTACAGAATGGGATTGAATGACCAGGTAATTTTGATCGTGATAATTTTTCTTATAGATGTTGTGTCATTCGATTCATGATCTTTGTTGATGAGCTCTATATCCGCAGGAAATAGTTGCATTATCTGGTGCACACACACTGGGAAGATCCAGACCAGATCGCAGTGGTTGGGGCAAACCAGAGACGAAGTACACGGTATTGAAGTGATCTTGACTTTTAAGCCCATTATATATCTGTAATTGTCTTTTGTTATTTAATATAATAACTTTGTAATTTTGGTTGTGTTGTTAGCTATAGTAAGCCATAAATGTGGAACGGTGGAACCTGCATCACTTAGTATTTGCTTTGTGTATATTGTATGACAGAAAAATGGGCCCGGGGCACCTGGAGGACAGTCTTGGACTGTAGAATGGCTGAAGTTTGATAATTCCTACTTCAAGGTCTGAAATGTAACTTGCTGTGTGTACGCAAGAAACTTCTTTCTTATTGGTGTGCTCTCAGTTGATAATGCAGAATGATTGTTTACTGAATCCAATTTGCTCTTCTAGGATATTAAAGAGAGGAAGGACGAGGATCTACTAGTTTTGCCCACCGATGCTATTCTTTTTGAAGATCCCTCATTCAAGGTAAAGTTTCATTTTGTTGAAAGCAACATAGATCCTAGATACTAAAATGTACAAAAGATGGCCAAAAGTTAAAGTTATATGCAGGTGTATGCTGAGAAATTTGCCGCTGATCAGGAGGCATTCTTCAAGGATTATGCTGAAGCCCATGCCAAGCTTAGCAACCTTGGGGCTAAATTTGATCCTCCTGAGGTTTGTTAGCATGTTCATTTGTCTTCTATCTTTTATTTTTCAGTGTTTACCAACTCATGTTTCCCTTATGTATATTAACTCATGAAATACAATCTGAACATATTTGGCCTTGGAGTTATCTGAATTAAATTGTTGTAGCTAATGTGATTAGTTTCCACCTTGTCCTGGAATAGTTCTTAGTAGTGCAGTGCGCTCATGAGCTTTTGCACTTGCACACACTTTTACTTTTCACCCATAAGTGCACTCCTGCTAGTTCTTTTCTTGGCCACTATTTAGCTCTTCGATTGCCATTGTCTAGTTTGAGAATGAAACAATGGTACAAGTGGAAGTGCTTGCTCAGAAAGCTGATTGATGAATTTGTGATATCAGGGTATTACACTAGATGGTGTTACTGGAGAGAAGTTTGTGGCTGCAAAATACTCAACTGGAAAGGTGGTAAATTTTGAGAAATTATCTCATGATATTCCTTTAGTTATTGAATTTCAAAACTTCTCGTTTCCTTTTTTAGCATTGAAAAATTTTATGGAGGAACCCTGGATGCAAAGATGTTCATTTTTTTCCTTCACTTCATGGTTTGCTGCAGGATTAAAAATATCTTGTTTTCTAGTGCCGTAGCTATTAATAATACGGGATGAAGCATTTTGCAAGTCCTGTGAAACACATGTAATACTTGGCAGTGTAAAAGAAGGAGACGGGAATAAAATTCGATTAGTATACCTATTTGAATTGCAGAGAGAGCTATCAGATGCCATGAAGCAGAAGATACGAGCAGAGTATGAAGCGCTTGGCGGAAGCCCGGATAAGCCCTTGCAGTCTAACTATTTTCTTAACATCATGATTGTGATTGCTGTTTTGGCACTTCTGACCTCTCTTCTTGTAAACTAGGTTTGGATTTTATGGTTCATTGTGAAGTAGTGTTGTGTATTTAGTACTCTTTGGTTTAAATGAAGCTATAAACGGAGATGAAGCTTCCAATCTCACTAATGATAGAATAATGAGCTAACAACTAACAACTTAGAACGAGTAAACACTTAGAATGTCTCTAACCCCTGTTTTCTTTTGTACCCAAAGGCTACCTAACAACAGACGATTCCTTCGTGATATTAAGCATAGTTTCGAGAATCTGGTTCCTTTTACATGTACGCCAAATCACCTAGAGTCTTGAGGTGGATATACGATAGATTTCTGAGTATTTAGAGGCTTCATTAAAAACTTTTTAACGTAGAGAATTGTGTTGGAAAAATGTAATCAAGTGAGAGCACCTGTCTCGGCAGCAATCCAAAATATATACTCTGGGCTGTGCATTTTTGATCGTCACCAGTGGTTTCAGCTTTATTTTGTTTTGTACGTACCGAAACTCTGAAATAGGAGTTGGAAGTGATCAAACTTGGGGGATCGAACATAAAGGGATACAGCTTTTTGTTTAGGGATAGAAATTGGTTGGCCTATCGTTAGGTTCCGTAAAGTTTTTTAAAAATTTAAAATATATATTTTTTTAATTAAGGTAATTTAAGTTTATCCGAGAGTTAATTATTTTTAATAAAATGATATTATTTTACTTAAAATAATTGAATCTCGAATTTATTTAAGTATGGCTTGACTTATGAGTTAGTTTATTAAAAATAGCTAAAAATTGTCATCCCTATTTTCGTTACAATGTAGGTGTCATCTTAGTGTAATCTAATCTGGCTTGGGTGTTTTGGAATTCCCGGAGGTTTCTCAGGAAGGATTGGAGAGTCAGCGTTTGCTGCTAAATTTTGCTATTGTTCACTCTGCTATACTGTTAAACTCCCGAATCCCTGCGTTTTACGATACGTACACCTTTGTTTTTTTTAAATGATACATACAGCATTGCACGACTCTACATAATATTTTTTTTTGGCTGACATCATATTTAATATCTTAGTAAGTGTTAAATTTGATATTGTGTAAAGGAATAAAAAGGTTAATTGCATCGGACATCTTGTGCTTTAGGTGTTTATCGTTTTAGCCTTTTAGTTTCAAAAAGTATCTATTAAGTCCCTTCGGTTTTGAAAACTATCGTTTGAAAGTTAAAGTGAAATTTTCATGTTACATCAAATAAAAGTTTAAGCTCGATTTTATGAAGAAAAATAAATCCACGTCACAACATAGATCCATTAAAAAAACGTTTTTTTTATTATTATAAGGGAACATAAAATCAAAAGAAAGCTAACTAAAGCAGTGTTCTACGAGACACTACTCCGCACAAGTCATGATTAATGATCTCCTCAATTGTCATTAGAGGCTCTTGGAAAATATGAATGCTTAAGCTGTCCATAACTACTAGAGCTGTTAGAAGATCCACACATTGGTTCTCCTCCCGGAGTACACGTTAGATCTGCAAGTCCCAATCTTGTAGAAGTAAGCCGCGGATACTTGTTAACAAAAAATTGTTCACGTCGATCAAAATATTAAAAGAGGTAAGTATGTTAAGGGCTTCCCGAGAACCTATTTAAAAACAAAAATTGTTAAGGCAAATATAATTATATTTTTATTACTGGTTCTGTCGGATTTTGGCTGAACTGATTGTTGTCGTTCTGATCCATGATTTCGATGTTCGCTGAAGTGATTCTAACGAAAAAGTCACCTGCAAAACAAAGGGAAGGCTTGTCGGGAATGGTATCCCGATCAGCCCCTCCGACGCTCAAGTAAGTCTTTTGGTGAAGG
>JANJEY010000002.1:11961894-11976043 GCA_024703695.1 Erythroxylum cataractarum | reverse complement strand
TTGAATTACATCAATAAGTAAGTACTTGCAACGTAAATTGATTTCTGATTTCTTTGGGATTGGATCTCAAACTTATGATTTGGGGTCTGATCTAGCATGTTCTTATAATAGAAAGCTTCGAGTTTTGATTTAATAGAATTAGAGGGTTTCAATAATCTTGTTTTCTTTGGGTTTCTGTATTAGTTGTTGTAAGAGTTGAGAACAAAGAGAGTTGGAAATAGTTTTTAGGATGCTTATTTGATGAAAATGGCAATGATCAACATGGGTATTCATAAGTGATAAAAAAAAGAGCAACACAATGAAATATTCATAACATAATTTTCATATTTCACTCGATCTTTTTACTTGGCATATTTTAGTCATGTGATGTAGGATTTACGCGAATTGTTTGAATTTGAGTATGCATTTTCTAACCATCATTATTACTTTAGGAATTTGTGGGACAATTTACTAAAAAAAGTATAAATTACCAGCCCTCTATAAGGACTAGATGTTTAGTATTTCTTTAAATTGTACTTGACAAGTTTATGAGCAGAACATAAGTAAGATGTAGAGCATGAACAAGGATGCATATGATTAGTTCACAAATATTCCTGAAAATAGATGGTGTAAATATAGATTAACCAGAAGATGTCATAGTGATTTATTGTCAAAGAATACATTAGAGTGTTTTAATGCATATTTGAGAAATATAAAGGATAAATGATATTAACTTACTTAGAAGTAATGAGAAGAGTTACCATGAAGTGATTTAATAAGAAGCAGCAAGGAATGGTTGCATACAACAACAGGATACATCCTAATACAATGTCAAAGTTAGAGAAATAAGAAAGAGACTACCAATTATTTGACTCAATTTGTAATTAATAATATTATTTGTATTTGAGACCTATTTACTCAAATGTTAATAATAACAACTTGACTCATTTTGTGTAGGTAATGGAAAAATTAAAATTGAGCATTATATATACGACCATCAAATAATGAACCTTAAAATAAATAAATATTCATATAGTAGATGAGAGTCAACTAAGATCCCTTATAGTAATGCAATTTTAATGATTATCTTAAAGAGAGGAGTTCTCGAGGATTATATACTAGTGTACTACACCAAGGAGGTATATATGTGGTGTTTTTGAAAGAGAATAAATCTAATACCAAGTGAACAGTTTTGGCTGGTATCTATAGAAGAACATGGATAAAAGATCAATCTTGTCACTTATAAGAAAAAGAGCTAGAAAGCCAAGGAAAAAGAGAAAAGAGAAGTTAATAAAGGTAAGAAGGGGCTGTTATTTCAAAAAGGACTGAAGGACATGTAACATGCAAGAAATATAAATAAGCTAGACATAATTCCAAAACCTGTAAGATGCTAACACCTAGGTTAGTTGTCATGAGCCAAATGATGGTAAATTTATTTATTTCATAGTGAAGAAAGAATTATAACGTATAATATAAAAATTCAATATTATTTCTTTTATATATGGTTAAGTGCAGATGTCTACTCAAGAAACTTGAACAAAGAGGAAGGTAAACTCAGTTAGAAGATTTGACATCTTAACAAGTTCAAGAGAAAAACAAGACGTTAGACCAGCTAAAAGAGCAAGTCAAATATTCACTTGTGATAGCACCAAATCATTTTGCAGCAATTAGAATAAGTAAATAAAATCCAAGTTCTACAACTAAACAAAGTAACAAAGATATGCAAGCAATAGGGACTAAATGACAAAATAAGTGTTATTTTTTAAGTCATAAAGACAAAAAAAAAAAACTCCATAGAAACTCAAAATAGCAATAAATTACCACAGTTCCGTTTGTATTACAGTTTGATTATAAAAGACACACATATAAAACAAAGATTAAAAAGGGGTCAAACATACATGCATAATACACCACTAAACTAATTGTAAAGGGCAAATAAATATTTTTGAACCAGTTTTAAGAGATTAAAAAGGCTTATATTCTATATACATGAAGTGTGAATCAATGAAAATGAATTTAATGCCCATCATGATCTACTTGAACTTAATGCCATTAGAAATTCTTTACATACATAAATCCATTTCTACCTAAAGTAAGTAGCTGAAATAAGGGAAAATTTAGTTTCCAAAAGAATTAATGCACTGGGCAAAGTAAATGAAGGACAGAGCATACATATTATCAAATCATAACATGGTAACATACCTTTTTCAGATGGTGGTGGTTTAAAATCTATTGTACCTGCTTTCTTAACTTTAGTCGCCCAGCTACGTTATTAGAATTTCTAGACATTAGTCTCCTATTTATGAACACATCTAGTGAAATGTTTCATGTTTAACATGCAAAAATGATTCCACATTAGCTTCATAGCTTTACATGAAGGAGAAACAATTAAATATACTCACTAGTAAACCAAGCTTATTTGCTCTGCTTTATCCTTTTAGTGATTGAATTGATGAACCTAAGTTTTTTTTTTCCAATTGTACTTCATTGGATTTCTCCTACCTAGCAAATCATTTGACGAATCATATACATTTCTCCTACTTCTTCATTCAATTTCAATCTCTTTTGTATTTCATAATGCATCATGCAGGATCTTGTAAATAAAATCGCATGAAACAAAATATACGTAAGTTAAATAACTCATATTGCGTTGTTAATAATGTGTCACCTATACTACCACGTCTAAAAAATGACGTCGTTTATACATAAAAAGTTAGGGTTCTTAACAGACATTTAAAGATAAAGTGAACAAGCGTTAGAATTAAAAACTACAAAAAAAAACTTTTGATTGGTACAAATTCTTTTGTTGGATAATTATAATTAGATTGCAAATTAACATTAATGTTGATCTTGAATCACTGCCGTTTAATTATAAACGTACGAAACTTGACTATTAAAGCCTAAACCTTAGTACTCCAATCCAATCCTCGTAGTTATCCTCTTAAATTAATTATCTGAAACTCTCCGTGACTCAGTATCCTAGGACTCGAAGAACTGCGAACTCAATACAAGACTAATATAGTACGAACCGATTCTAACGATTTTATAACAAAAACCAATAGAAACTCTCCACGTGTACAAAAGTTTTCGATTTGAATAGCAATCGCTTTTAAAAATTCCGCGCATACGTAAAATTCTCGCAAAATTGAAAAGTGAGATACACTTGCCTTTCGGAAACTGCAGCGTGACAAACGATACCCAATGAACAGAACCCACGTGGAATTGAGCAAATAAGAGAGCGAGTAGACGATTTTTTGATATGCTTGACAAGAGGAAGGCGAAGAAATATCTTATCGCCGAGTCACGTGTAATTTCCATGTCTGTCTCGTTGTCTCGCTACTCTAAAAGTGGGCGCCTCACACAATAGCACTTCAACTAAATAGATCACCAACTAGGAGAGGATACGATTCTGAAATATGGCGTCTAGGGCTTCGATTTGGTCCCATTTGTTTATCTTTACTCTTATTCTTGCGACCTCAGCTGCGGGGACTGAATCGGAGGAGTTCGTGTTGACTCTTGATCACTCCAATTTCACTGATACAGTTAACAAGCACGATTTCGTCGTCGTTGAATTCTACGCCCCGTGGTATGTTATTCGATTCGATTCGGGTTCAAATTTTGTATGGTTAAGATGGGACTGGGCATTGTAGTTGATTGTATATTGATCTTAGTTATGGTTGGTCTGTTCATGCGATATTTATTTTTTATTTAAGATTTTCAATCTGGATTTGTTTTATTTTATGGGAATGGATCTTGTACTGTTTTGCTGGTTACTGGTCTTTCTAATTGCATGCAGTGGTAGCTGGTTCTAGAAACATGTGAAACATCATTTGTATCAATGCATGCCAAAGCACTATCTGTTTGGTGCATACATAATTCGTATTTCATTTCTTGTGAGATTTATATCTTACAATTATCACGGGGACTTGTCGAACGTCCAACTTGATTTGTTTCTTTTGTTTCAAATATGATAGTCCCATGTTATCCGTAGTAAAGTCAGATGAAACTGGGAAATAGGTCAAATAAGCACTTAATTTTCTCTAAATAACAGTCAAGTTGTTTGATTTATAATTTAAGCGGTTATTTGGATGATCTAAAATCTTAAGGACCATACTGTGTTTGAGGGGCCTTATTTTCTCTTTTCTTCAATTTCCTTTGTTGCATTTTGATCTAAGACTAATACAACTTGTTTTTTCTGTAGGTGTGGCCACTGCAAGAAGCTTGCTCCAGAGGTGTCTATTTATATTTTTGGAGTGTCTTATTTTGCTTATGTCCACAATGCTTATATTACTTCAGCTAACAATTGTGATTTTTTATGTGTAGTATGAAAAAGCTGCATCTGTATTGAGTAGTCATGATCCTCCACTGGTCCTCGCAAAGTTTGATGCTAGTGATGAATCAAACAGAGATTTTGCGGGGCAATATGATATTAAGGGATTCCCCACCCTGAAAATATTCAGAAAAGGAGGGAAATCTGTTCAAGACTATAAAGGACCTCGTGAAGCAGATGGCATTGTTGAGTATTTGAAGCAACAAAGTGGGCCTGCTTCTAGTGAGATAAAATCAGCAGATGATGGTGCCTATCTTAGCAGTGAAGGGAAGATAGTTGTTGTGAGTGAAGCTTCTGTAACTTTTATGTTTGTTTTTCTTTGTCTTCTTTGCATTTCAGGATATTCCATGGTTTAGAATATTCAGAATATGTTTGGATAATTTGCAGGTTGGAGTGTTTCCCAAATTCTCAGGGCAGGAGTTTGAGAATTTTATTGCTATAGCTGAGAAATTGCGCTCAGATTATGAGTTCCGTCATACTTCGGATTCTAAACACCTCCCTCTTGGGGAATCATCAGTGACAGGTCCTCTTGTTAGGCTGTTTAAGCCTTTTGATGAACGTTTTGTGGATTTCAAGGTATTGTAATGCCTCAATGTATTTTAGATTTTATTTCTGTTATCTTGTTGTAGATCCATCAGTGCTTAAATTTTAATTTTCATCATACATTGGAAGCCCTTTGATACTCAAATAATATGTATGCAGGACTTCAATGTGGACGCTTTGGAGAAGTTTGTTGAAGATGCCAGCATACCTATTGTGACTGTCTTTAATAAAGACCCCAACAATCACCCTTTTGTCATTAAATTTTTCAACAGTCCCCATGCCAAGGTGCACAACATATAATCTTGTCTGGCATCAACTCCCAACTATTTTTAAGTCCCTAGGTTGTGATTACTTTTTAAGGTTCTAGAATGAGCCAATTGCTGTTGACTGTATGAACAAGTAACGTTATCCACATATGGCAGAGTTACTAGACTACATTTACCAACTTTTATCAATTTGAAATTGGCAGGCTATGTTTTTTTTGAACTTCAGCAGTGAAGATGCTGACTCATTGAAAGCTAAGTATCATGAAGTTGCTGAACAATACAAGGGAGAGGGCTTGGCCTTTCTGGTGGGAGATGTTGATGCTAGTCAAGGGGCTCTGCAGGTTAATATTTCTCTATTGCCTGCCTACATTATGGTGCTTTCTCTTTTATCTCTTCTGACATGCAGTGCTTTTTGCTCACTTGAATTGACAGTATTTTGGAGTGAAAAAGGAACAAGTGCCTCTCATTGTCATACAGAACACTGACGGACAGAAGTTTTTGAAACCAAATTTGGAGGCTGATCATATTGCTACTTGGGTGAAGGATTACAAGGTAATATTGACATCATGTTCATGCATTTCTTGCTTTCCAGTACGATAATATTAAAATTGGTGATTTTTGTACATCATTCTGTAGTGGATTATAACTGTGTAAGCTATGTCTGTCCAGGATGGAAAGTTGTCACCATACAAGAAATCTGAGCCCATTCCTGAAGTCAATGATGAACCTGTGAAAGTTGTGGTTGCTGATAGTCTTCAGGAGTTTGTTTTCAACTCTGGAAAAAATGGTCCGTATGAGAAATAGTGTTTGTCATTTTTTTTCTACTGTAATATTGAATTATGATGCACCTCATGTGCAATATTCCTAGTAGTTTTTATTACTCTTAAAACTTTATAGCCAGTTTAAATCTTTCTGAATCTGGTGGTTATATAGGTTTAATTCTTAGAAAGTCTTGAAGGGTTTTGTTGTTTTGTTGAGTTAGGATGCAGTTGTGCTTTATCTTCATGATAGTTTTTATCAGTCTAGGCATCATATTCTGGTTAAATCTTTCTGAATTGGATTAATCCTTGTTATGTTTTAGAGGATTTTCTTGTTTTTTGTTGAAATAGGAAGCAAATATTTTTGTGATATATCTGATGGTTTTCATTACTGTGAGCATGATGGTTTATTTGAATCTTTCTAAATCTTGTGTTCCCTCACATTTTTTATAAATCCGGATGAAATGATTGAGAGTTTTGTTGTTTGGATGGGTTCACATCCACCAATTATTGCAGCTCTAGGTTGTATCCTCCTTAAGATCACACTGATGATACCTTTCTATCTTATGTATTCAAAATGTCTTTAATTGTGCATTTTATGCTGATATCTCCCGCATTTCAGTTTTTCTGGAGTTCTATGCACCTTGGTGTGGACACTGCCAAAAATTGGCTCCAATATTGGATGAAGTGGCTGTGTCATATCAAAGCGATCCTGATGTAGTTATCGCAAAATTTGTAAGTGTTCTTCATCTCCTGACAGAGGGAATTGTGTGTTTTGTGGGGAAGGGCTTACTATGTGTATGCATATATAAATGTATACAGAGACATATAAATGAAGAATTATGATTAGTATGAGCTAATGGCTTCACTTTCTTGAGCAATTAATCTTCTAGTTTACTTTGTTAGTGGGTTTAGTGTTGTTTAAAAATATGATGGGTGAAAGCAAGTATTGTGTTTGTTGTAGAAAGTTGGAAAAGCTCTTCCAAAATAAAAGGAATTGCCCAAATTAGATGAAGAGAAAATCTAATGAAATTATTAATCTTCTAAATCATAGGCACATTGCACTTGTATATAAGATTTGTTTACATACTTTTTTTAATGAGATATAACCACCAGTAGTTGGAAACTTTGAATTCATGTTTTTCATTTTCTGATCTCAACTCGGGAAAATGTACAGGATGCAACTGCAAATGACATCCCAAATGATACTTTCGATGTCAAAGGATATCCAACATTGTACTTCAGGACAGCTAGCGGGAATGCTATGAAGTATGATGGAGATAGGAGCAAAGAAGAGATTGTCAGTTTCATCGAGAAGAACCGGGATAAGAAAATTACGGAGCCAAAATCCGGGAAAGATGAAGCAACAAAAGAAGATTCGGCGAAAGATGAGCTCTAAAATAGTGTTGCTGGTTCACAGCCTTGTACCATTTTTGGGCAGAAGTTACTAGTTCACTCATAATAAATCACCCTTGTTTAGTTTAGGTTTAATCTTCTTCTAATATGCTTAGGTGAAAAAGAACGATATTTGTGTAAGTTAAGCTGAGCTTCTCCGAGAAATATTTGCCTTAACGTATGATTGATTATGCAGCCCTTCATTTCACAATAATTAATATGCTTGGGTAGGGCTCAACTACGCCCAAATCAAAAAACAAGAAAAAGGGTAAATCTGAAACCCCAAGATCCCTCAGTCACCTTGTTAGTCAAAGGGTAGGTCCCCTTAGGCGTTTATTTTGGAAAGTGGGGCTGCTAACGTTGAATTAGATGGTGTTGGTGGCTTAACGTGCAAAGAGCAGTTGGGACTTTCGATTTATTATGATAATATGGCATTCAGCTTTCGTTCATAAGTCAAATCCAAAAGATGAATGTCGTGATTTACGTCTCCTTCCCCATCATCCTTGTCCAATAGGCGTAGCAAATCAGACCACCGAAGGAACCTTCTAAAAGTAAAGTCTCCCACTTGTCACTGGGCTTAGTCAGCATTCATTATCTTATGTTATTAATTACTGTTATCGGTGGAGTTGTAATATGTGCAAAGTTGTTTCGGTTTGCAGTCTCAACTAGATAAGATAATATATGATTTGATTAAGATATGTGTCCAGATTCCCCAAGACTATACAATAGCTAATCCTTTTAATTTTGGTATCCTTTCTGGGGGTTCAGGCGACATTGCCTTCCTCTTACTAAGGTTGTTGTGGTTGATGTTGGTTTTAGTATTGTTGTTGTCCCTGTCATCTAGATTGTCGCCGATT
Source organism: Erythroxylum cataractarum (assembly GCA_024703695.1). Lineage (NCBI taxonomy): Eukaryota > Viridiplantae > Streptophyta > Magnoliopsida > Malpighiales > Erythroxylaceae > Erythroxylum > Erythroxylum cataractarum. The sequence continues at coordinate 11,967,915 of JANJEY010000002.1, read as the reverse complement.
GGTAGGCCAAGTGACTTTACAAGGTGTTGTTGAAGTTTCTCCACGTCTGATTGCCGAACAGGCTTCAACAAGAATTCCTCTGCCCCTTCTTCCAAACACCTGGGACGTCAATTTTAAAATATTAAATTTGTTAGCGCAAATGAGCTTTTCTTCTTCTTCTCCTTCTATTGTGAAGCAAGAAGAATTAGTAAATTACATGCTAATTCTGGAGGGTATATTCTCTGATGACATCACCACCACTGGAACATCTTTCCAGGAAGATCCCTGTAAGTGACATCAAAACGTTCAGTGCAGTGGCTTATGCTTGGATTGACAGAAAATGTAACCAAAGTATGCCTTCCCCTCTCTCTCTCTCTCTCTCCAATCAGATGTTTCCAGCTAAATCAATACTTTGTCAGCTAAAAGGTCTTCGGTCTACCTATGGTCCCAATTCTGTGGGGACGAGGTCAGTCACCTGAATCAACGGCAGGATACTCGTCCCTTTTCTTATATATATAAAATAAATTCGATCTATTTTCATCTATAATAGGAGTAGTGGTCAAACCAAAGTTAATATAAAAATATCTAAATTAAGTGTAATTAATCTCTTCATTTGACAGATATATACGTTTAAATTGATGACATTTGAAAACGTTGACAAAAGAAGGTGTGAACTTATAGTTAATTAATGCTATTTTAATATGCATGAAATTAAATGAAATGCATAGATAGGTCATTGGTTAAAATATAATAATTGCGAGCAAGAAGAGTAGGAAGTGAAGAGTTGAAAGCTTTTGTGATGGAGATTTACCTTGACTCGTTTCAGCAAATCATAACCAGTCATCCCAGGCATACAATAGTCTGTCATTATCAAATTAACTTTTAACCCCTGCAGTAGTATTGTTATCCAATTAGAATCAATTTTTTACCATGTAGAAAGAAGAAGTAACTTTAAAATTACCATTCACATTCAAAGATCTAATGCACTCCAAAAATCTTTTATTGGTTCAGAAAGAAATATGTATTTTAGGGAAGTTTTTCTACGAAGAGGAGCTATAGCCACAGTATTAATGGCTACACGTGCTTGTTTGGAAACAATATATTTTTGGTAATAAGGTCCACATTCATTGCAACCACAGAGATCAAAGGTTTAATGTTTACATTTCCTGTTGGTAAGGTTTGCCCTAATTTATTATGATGAGTAACATCTGAGTAGACCCACCTTCCTCCCGTGTTCTATGCCAGTCTCTGGTTCATACTGGTTTTTCTTGTCATTTTCTTGTTAAATGTAAGACATTGTTCATAACTTTTAAGACAATATCAGATAATCACAGTAAAAAGGGTCATGTGCCTTTCCCACGAGCCATGACCTATCATCTATCTCCTCCACAGTGCATAATCTTGAATTGAACATTCAACCCTCTCCCTAGTTCTTCGTGTCACTGACTGATGGGTAGAGGCACAGAGGACGTAAAAGAGCTCAAGATTCAGGTTTTCGAACATGAAAAAGATACAGTTGTTAGTATCTTCATCATCTCTCCTATCTACATTTCTATACTGATTACGAAGAAGATCGACACATGAAGAAGATTCAGATTTTCGAAGAACAAGGGGAAACCACTTCCAGGATGAGCCATTGAAATTTTAACCACACCCACCATAATTAAAGAGGAAAGTAGATAGAAATTATGCTTAGAATAGTCAGTATTCATTTATCTATAGTCTCTTCTAGTTATGCTGTTAGAAGTTGTGTAAAGTTAAAAGTGGTAGAAGAATAAGAATCTAAAACGTTAACGACTAGGACGTTTTCCTTTGTTCAAGGCTTCTAGCCGTTACCCTAGTTTCAATCTAATACGCATACAAGAAGACAATCTCACCTCTTGCTGTGGTGACTGGGAAGAAGAAGAAGAGGAAGCGGAAGAAGACGAAGAATCATTGTCGAAATCATCAAGCAGACCCAGATACTCCAAAGCTTTATCCCCGGAGTCCACACAAGTTACTGCGACGACAGAGAGAGAGAACACCATTAATGAGAAGGATCTATCAACGAGAAAAATATACTATTCAAAATCTTTGCCACAGAAATAAACTGAGGGAAAGAAAGAGAGGGAGAGATTAATTGCAAGGTGAATAGCATTACCCCGGTATGACGAAACTCTAAGCAACCTTTCCAAAAGCTTCCTATCTATAACACTATCATCCACAGCCAAGACATGAAAATGTTGCTGTTGCTGTTCTTCTCGCCGCTCTTCTTCCTGTTCTTCTTTTCGCTGTCGTTCCTTCTCTTCTTGTCGTTGTTGTTTCTCTTGTTGGGTGCTTTCCACACTTGATTCCGTCACCTCCATTTCAGCTCTTGAATATCGGGTTCCGATGGTTTTACACTGACAAGAATATCATACAGACACTCTGAAGAAGATATGAAAAGGGGTTGAGAGAAAGATGCGATCTTGGTGTGGAAGAGAAGAAGAAGAAGAAGCGTCTCTTTGTGTGTGTTGTTCCGTAGGTTTTATTGAGTAGTTGAGACTCGGGAAGAGAAGCTAACTGTATTTATGCTGCTGGGTGGATTGCTGGGTATAGAGACATACTGCTTGTTTGTTTTTATTAAATATTTTTATTAAAAAAAAGTGTCATATATAGGTGGTGAAGGTGATGTTATCCATCTTTGGTGTGCGTATTTGTCAGCTATAATCTCTTCATAGATTCTCTACACACACTTGTTGGTACAACCACTTATCTCTTCCCTTTCGTTTTTCTTCCTTTAGATTTGGTTTGATTGCTAAGGAAACCACACACAGATCTTTGTTCATCATTTAGTGTAAAAGACTTTGGATTTTTCTCTCTTACTGTCCTTCTTTTTCTATTGGATAGGAGTAGGACTTTAGACTTTGAAAAAAATGGCTTTTTTAATCTTTTTCTTTTATTTATGTGTATACTTTGGTAGAATAATCTGATTGCACCATATTATTCCAACTGATCAGGCAGCCTATCTAGGATAGGATGTGACCGATGGACGACCCCAAACTCTTCTTATCCTTTTATTTTGTTAATCTAAGTGGGATTTGAAAAGTATCTAACTTTGATTTTTTTTAAATTTTTTTGGCGAAGAATTAAAAGTATACCTAATAATTTCAACCAGTAAAATGATTTAAAAAATATAAATTAAAAAAAGAACCTCAACAAGTCAACATATCCTATGCACAAGAATTTTAATTTTGTACCTTTTTGTATTTTTTACAAAGGGGCAAATCCATGAAAGCAGATGTGGTTATGTAAAATTCTCTTCCAAAATCATCAAAAGGTAAAGGGAAAAAGAAGAAAAGTACTTTTTTTTTTTCGTTGTTGTAATTTTTAACTCTCGATGTTCCTCTCTCTGTCTCTGTCTCTGTCTCTGTCTCTGTCTCTGTCATCAAACGCTAAAAGTTGCAGAAACATAATTAAATCCCATGTCTGGCGTTGTCTTTCATCCGCAAGAGCATTGACCGCAACCATAATATTCATTCATTCTAAATTAATTTTTTAAGAAAAAGATTACGTAGAAATGTAAGAGCTCAGGAATAGAAATTGTAAAAAGTGACGGGGCCAACATAATAATTAGGGATTTTGAGTACTGAAAAGGGATAAATTGGGACCACAAGAAGAATGTCTAATATCGCAGGCAGGGAGGAAATTGGAATATAAATGTGGAGGAGACAAGAAATAAATAAAGAAGAAGGGTCCACTTCCATTATTAGTATTTACAAAACTTGCTTTTTTTTTTTTTACACTACAGAGAGTGGGGTCCATTTGAAACACAATTTCTTGAAATAAAATCTTGAGTAGGGCCCATAAGGGTCTGCTCAAAATCTTCGCCCGAATAGCGAATCTGTCCCGATCGAGGAGTGTCCAAAGTAGAAAGGTTTTTATTTCTTTAATGGCTGTGGGGGGGTCTCTCCCATTTACACTCCACTACGGGTCCCATCCCATTCCCCTCCCAGGTGTCGACCCTCATATGAGGTATGAGCAGTGTTGCTGACGCCGGTGCACATGAACCGTCAGATCACGTCGCTTTCATCTACCTCCTCTTCTTTTACTACATATAAAGAGCACTGTAGCTGGAGGAGAGTGGAAGGCAACAAGATGGATGGGAGAAAACGCTCGTGCATGCCGGCAATCATACACAATCTCATCCCTCCCTTTTCTTTAAAAGCAAAGCGTGTTCGTCTTTTTCTTTTATGCACTTGAATTATGCGAAGACCGACTATGCGTAAAGTGGCGGTGTTTTTAGTTAGTTTTGACTTGAACATGTGAAAACTGGGCTCTCCTTTTGCTAAAAATCAGCATCTTCTTCACTGATTTTACCTTAATCGGGTCATCCGGAAATGAATCAAATGTGATTTACTGGCCCCCAACTACATTTCTTTTGCTTTTTTCTTTTGGAATTCTTAGTTAATATTACAAAACATATTGACTTCAAATGCAGATCCTCCAATTAAAAAGTAACATCACTTAATTAGTACGGGTATTCCTTAATTGTTTTGATTGCATCAGAGCGATTCATGTATGCATGTGAAGGAGGTCGACCAGACATGCATTGCTCATACTCATAGTCTTGCCAAAGCCCAAAAGTTTACATATCAAATCAGAATCTCTCAAACTCGTACAAATTTTTGCTTTAGATAGTTATACATGATCTATGAGGATCTTATAGTTGACAAGCCACTTAGTTTATTAGGGCATATCCTGGGACCGCCAGGACGTTGGCCCCTCCATTTCTCTCATCTCATTTATATATGTGCCTGCGAATCATGTGTTATTCGCCAGCTCTAAAACCTAACCTAACCATGTCGGTATTTAATCTGTTCGAAATAATCATTAGAATTCTGGGCTTTCTCGTACTTCTTTAATAATAATATAAGCCACAGGAAAGATTAGTTAGTAGATATGCTAGACTTTTTGAGAGAAAATGACCGCTTGTTATGTCCATTGATTGATCTGCCACTGAAGCCTCTATAAGAACTTTGAAGTTTAAATGGCCTTTCTGTTCTCAATTTTGTAGGTTGAGGGAACCGTATCTCAGGGGTTGAACATCACTGCAACAAAAACAACATTTTGCTACGCAAAACATTATTCACTAAATGTAACAAAATGGTCACTAATAATGTTTACTTATGTTTTATTTTCGTAGCGAAAAACTATTAACAACATTTTAAGAAATCGTTGCTAATATGTTTCGGCTACGTTAACTAAAAATTAAGCAAAAAAATTTTAACCGCGTTTTATAAAATGTAGTCAAATTTTTAGTATACATCTTAATAGAATGCCATACCATGTTAATTATAATTATTTGTGGCATTTTAAATCCATATTATTGTATATATGTTAGATTATTTAATGGTCCATGCGACTTATGAATTTTAGTCCCATGAAAAGAACTCAAGATAATAATTATTGAGTATTAAATAATGAATCTCAAATGAGTTAAAAAACTCTTTCCTTCTCTCTTTTAAATGCCAAACAACATGTTGGTTGATTGTTTATATATAAGTTAAAGAAACTTGTAAAAGGGTTATCTGAACTACTGAAGAAACAAAGAATAGATTCAAAGAAGATATGGAATCAATCAGTATAAAAACTGTCATGGATTCAGGTATGTTAACATATATCGATCCATAAAATATTGTTTAAGCCACGATATTGCATTATTTGTTTTCTACCATGTATCGTTTCTGTATGGTTTTTTTCTTCTATTTTTTTATATATTTATTTTTTTATTCGTTTATGACATGTTGCACTACCATGAAAGTTTTGATGAACTTTCATTGTTGATATGTACGGAATGGAAAAGTAATTTTCGGATGTTAAAGGAATCAGTGTCCTAAATACTTGAAACCCTTTATCAATGCTTAACCGAAATGAAATGTAGATGCTTGACAGAAACAACATATATGAATGGATGTTTTAGAGTGAGAAATTCATGATTTTGTTTTGTTTATTGACCATCGAAGAAGTAAGTGGTTGTCGTTATAGTTGGCTCAAGCTAAAAAGGATTCTGGCAAAGAAATG
>JANJEY010000002.1:11927730-11941672 GCA_024703695.1 Erythroxylum cataractarum | reverse complement strand
ATACATGCATCTATTAAAACATTAAAACATCAATGTAACTTACTTGTTTATACTTCAGCAAAATTTCAGAAATGGGGAGAGCAAATAGGAGGGAAAATGAAGAAAGAAGGTTTCGGTGAACCCAAGTAAAATGGATGCAAAAATCTTTCTTTTTCTTTTTTTTTTTGCCTAGGTGTTTTACTAGTGCTTCAACACATGTCTCCAATGCATGTCTTCCACTTGTCCACTAGATAAGCTACCATTTGTCTCGTAGCATTAGGTCCACATGTCACATATCATTTGATCCATTTGTCACTCCAATATTTGTGATATTTGTTAATTAATTTCTAATACAATTGTCACACTTCTATTTATCCCTTATTTCAATTTATTCATAGTTTAAAATACCTCTTTTTTTGATAAATTTCCAAAATATCCAAAATGTCTCAAAAAATGCAGAATAAACTCTAATATACACTAAATTTAATTTTCAAGATAGTTAATCTATAATTCACCAAAAATTCTGAAATAATAACTATTATCACCAAATATGTGTATGTCACAATTAACTTATGCATGATGCACTTTTTTCTAATTCCACATAAATTTCTCATAATTTACTATTCTAGCCTTACCATGGGTAACGGGATGTTACAAAAGATATCCAATCATCTATGAGAATAGCCATGGGGGAGATGCAGCGAGATGATGGGAAAGCATCCAAAAGAGGGACAAGGGAGTGATACCTTTGAGAGGAGACCGATAATGGCTGGTGAGAAGAGTACTCAACATCCTTAACAACTTTAAGTCAGAACAGTCTTTAGGTAATATGGAGGAGTGTACGATGTCGATGAGAAAAGTTGAGCTACCCATGTTCGATGGGTCTGATCCTGTAGGATAGATCACGAGGGAAAAAATTTACTATAAAGTTCATGGTGCTTCAGATGAGGTGAAGATTAAACTAGCTCTCTTAAGTATGGAGGGGTCAACCATTCACTGGTTTAATCTCCTCGGAGAAACCGAAGTTGAGCTAACATAGGAGAAGTTGAAGAAGGCTTTAATCGATAGGTATGGAGAAAGACGATTTAAGAACCCATTCAAAGAGCACTCTAATTTACACCAAATGGGTTCTGTAAAAGAGTACATCGAAGCCTTCGAATTTGTGTCCTCACAGGTGGATCATTTATCGGAGGCACAATTTATGGGTTACTTTATGAGTGGGTTGCGAAATGATCTCAAACGAAGGGTGCGTACTTTCAATCTAGCTAACAGGTTTCAAATGATGAAAATCGCTAGGGCTGTGGAAGAAGAGCTGAACGGTGAACAAAGAGGTTATGAGACTTCAACTGCTCGATATTGCACTTGGAATCACATAGCTGAGGCTAGTTTTAGAAGCAATAGTGGGGTTAACCCAACATATATAGAGTCGGGCCATGCAAGTTCAGTGGGCTACGAAACAGTAAAGGAAGACATCTGGTCAGGTCAAAACCGAGACTCGAATAGCCACCGTTTCCACGCTAGTGCACAGAATAGAGTTTCAGAGCCTTACATAGTAGTGTCAATGAGACAATAAGAGGGGTATAGAAGGGGCCCATCAGAAAAGAATAGAGGATTACATCACATTTCCTACAAAGAGTTGATGGACTGAAAAGCTAAAGGATTATGCTTCAAATGTGGGGAAAAATTCCATCCTTTACATCAGTGATTGGAAACACAATTATGACTGCTAGTACTGGACGATAATGAGACATTAAATGATGAAGGGGAAATAATAGCCATTGAAGGGTAGGATGTCGAGGAAGAAGAAGTAGCTCTGGAATGCCGAGCTATAGGGGTGTTTGAGATCAACAGTGTTATCTGAAAGTAAAACTATAAGGATAAAGGGGGAGATACGGGGGGATCCCATTGTAATGTTGGTGGACAGTGGCGCAAGTTACAATTTTATTTCTCCTAACTCGCTAGTGGTCTGGGATTAAAGATAGAAATGACAAGGAGTTTGGGAATTCGATTGGGTGATGGCCATAAGGTAACCACAAATAGGAAATGTATAGAAATTCCTATTCAGATGGGGGAATTAGAGTTGAAGGTCGATGCATACATATTGGAGTTGGGAGGAATAGATATCATTTTAGGGGTGACTTGGTTGCAAACATTCGGTAAGGTCATTGTTGAATAGAAAGAAATGACTATGCAATTCCAATATGATGGACGAAGTATATAATTATGTAGCAATGCATATATCATATTGGTCCAGAAAAGAGGACTTTAGTGTTTTGAAGGTCCAACATCCTTACATAACCTATTAGAGAGTATTTTGGGTGACTTTCAAGCAGCAAAAGTTGTTGAGACAACAGAGAATCAACACCCTTAACTGATCCGAACAGAGTAGGAGAAACTTAATATGGTGCTGACACAATTTTCAGAAGTTTTTCAAGAGATGGGAGGATTACCTCCCAAAAGGAGATATGCTCATGCTATTGTCCTACAGCAAGGACACAACCCCATTAGTGTAAGGCCATACTAATACCCTCATCATCACAAAGATGAAATTGAGAAGCAAGTCTAACAGATGTTGCAAGTAGGTATCACACGACATAGTTCAAGTGCGTACTCTAGCCCAGTCATTTTAGTTAAGAAGAAGGATGCGTCATGGAGAATGTGCATAAATTATGGAGCATTAAATAAGGTCACGATACCTGATAAGTACCATATTCCAGTGGTAGATGAACTTTTAGATAAATTGCATAATGCTCGTGTTTTTTCTACGCTGGATCTCAAGTCTGGATATCATCAAATTAGGGTCGTAGAAGAAGACATACATAAGACAACTTTCTGGACACATGATGGTCACTACGAGTTCCTAGTGATGCCATTTGGATTGACCAATGCACCGGTTACTTTTTAGGCTGCAATGAATGACATTTTCAGATCTTTTCTTCGAAGATTTTTTCTGGTTTTTTTTATGACGTTCTGGTCTATAATGTATATTGAGATATTAATCTCTTACATTTATCAAGAGTCTTGGAGGTTTTAAAAAACAACCAATTTGTGGCTAATAAATAGAAGCACAATTTTGGAAGACATATGGTGGAGTATTTGGGACATATCATTTCGGGAAAAGGAGTAGCCATGGATCCTGCAAAGATTAGTAGTGTGTTGACATGGCCCATTCCTAGGAATGTTAAAGGAGTAAGAGGATTCTTTGGGTTGACAGGGTATTATCGTAAATTCATTATGGACTATGGCAAAATCGCTAAAACGCTCACTGAATTGACTAAGAAAGATGGATTTCACTAGAATTCTACAGCATTAGAGTCTTTTAAGGCTCTAAAAAGGCTTTGACCACATCTCCAGTATTAGCTCTTCCTAATTTTTCATAATCCTTTGAGATTGAATGTTATGCCTTGGGAAAAGGGGTGGGTGCTGTCTTGATGCAAAATCGAAGACCCATAGCATATTTCAGTAAAGCATTTTCAGCGGCAAATCTATCTAAGTCAACCTATGAGAAAGAATTGATGGCTTTAGTGTTGGCAGTCCACCATTGGCGTCACTACTGGCTTGGATGACCATTTCTGGTTTATTCCGACCAGAAAAGTCTACATCATCTGCTGTAGCAAAAGATTACGACAACAAATCAGCAGTATTGGATGGCTAAACTTTTGGGCTATCATTTCGAAATCATTTATAAATAGGACTAGAAAACAAGGCTGTTGATCCCTTATCACCAGTTTATGAAGAAGGGGAGTTTAAGGCCATTGTTTCATTCCCATTGTGGGAGGAAGGCAAACAAATTCAGCATGAGGTGCAACATGATCTGACATTGTGTAATATTATGCGAGATCTACAGCAAAATCCAAATTCTAGATCTGGTTTTTCTTGGCTTCAAGGGATTCTTTTACATAAGGGAAGGTTGGTTATCTCAGCTACTTCACCTTTTGTTCTAATCCTCCTAAAAGAATATCATTCTTCTCCTATTGGAGGAAATTCAAGATTTCCGCGCACATATAGGCGATTGCTAGTAATCTTTACTGGATTGGTATGAAGAAGTCCATTCAAGACTTTGTCAAGTCTTGCAACACATGCCAACAGCAAAAATATGCTACTACATCTCCTGGGGGCCTACTACAATCCCTTCCAATCCCTCATCAGATTTCGGAAGCTATTTTAATGGACTACATAACGGAATTTCCAAGATCTAAAGGATACGAGGCAGTACTAGTCTTGGTGGATAGACTATCTAAATATGGCCATTTCATTCTATTAAAGCATCCGTATACTGCTAAGAGTGTGGCTGAAGTGTTTGTTAAAGAAACAGTTCATCTACATGGAGTTCCGTTATCAATCGTAAGTAGTCGTGATCCTTTGTTTGTAAGTCATTTTTGGAGGGAATTGTTTTGTCTACAAGGTACCATGCTGAAAATGAGTTCATCTTATCATCAGAAAATAGATGGACAAACCGAGGTTCTCCATAGGTGCTTAGAAAACTATTTGAGATGTTTTGCTTCTGAACAACCTAAGTATTGGTCCTATTGCATTTCATGGGCAGAATTATGGTATAATACAACTTTTCATATCTCCACGGGTTCAACATCATTTGAGATGGTGTATGGGAGGAAACCACCCATACTAGTGCAATATTTATAAGGTGAGACTAGAGTTGAGGTAATGGCTAGAGAATTACTAGATAGGAATGAAACCTTAAATCAACTGAAATATAATCTGCATAAGCCACAAGAGCAAATGAAGAGGCATGCAGAAAAAAAGAGAATTCCTCAATCTTTTCAAGTAGGGAAGTGGGTTTTCCTAAAGCTACACCCTCACAGGCAACTCACAGTGGCCAGGCGCATCAACCAAAAACTAGTAGCAAGGTATTTTGGTCCCTTTCAAATTCTGGAAAAATTGGGAGTAGTGATTTATAAACTATTGGTATGGAAGGTGTACTCCAGGAGAAAGAATAGTGGGCTAGGGGAAAGTTAGTTAATAGTTGATGAGGCAAATTAGCTAGGCGTAACAAAATCAATCTTAGAGAGGGGGATTTATGTAGGGAGAGGAGAGAGGTAGGCAGAAAGAGAGAAAGAACTTGTGACAGAAGGAAAATAAACCTTCTAAGGAGCATTCAGCTCTGGAGAGTGAAAAATAATATACTTACGGATATAATTCAATAAAACAGTAAATCTCTAGTATTCTAAGAGTAGAGTTCTATTAGTTTCATGTGTTCCTATTAAGTAGGGGCTTAGTGAGTTATGATTTGATACTGATTATTTGTGATAAATGTAGATTTGTTGCTCCTAGATTTTAGAGTTTGTTGACTTGTTTTTAGGATCTATAAATAGCTATGGGTAGTATGTAGTAATGATTAGAAATCAATTCAAGTATTTTATCCTTGGAGATTCTCCCTTGGCTATGAATTCTTCTTCGAGTGAGATCTTTGCGCTTAGAAAATTATTAGATGTTTCTTATTATTGACCTTTTGCTTTTAGCCCTCTATTCATTTAGTATCAGAGCCAAGTTGACAAGATGGTTTCTACACATTCTTCCAATATGCCTGATCCATAAAAACCACGTTTTTCCAATGTGCCTGATTTACAACACCCAAATCCAACCTTGCTTGAAGCTTTTATCCAGCAGCCTCTGACTTGGTTGCTCAATTAGGCACACTCAGCACTAACATGGCTTCTCTTAAAGCTTCTTTCGACAGCAGCCCCCAACTTAAACCAAGTCATAGTAAATGAGAGTAAGGCAAAGCAGTAGTTCGAAGTTTAGATGAATATGACTTGCCTTGGTGGCTCAAAAATCCATCAAAGTGTCTAAACACGAAGATCGAATTTTCCAAATTTAAAAGAGGTGATCCAAGAGGTGGATTCTAAAAGATGAAAAGCACTTTCGCTACTATCAAACACTAGACGAGATGAAGGTGGACATTGTTGCCATATATTTGGAGGGTGATGCGCTCGACATTTTTGCATGGGTTAACACTGAGCGAACTCTTCTTTATTGCTCATTAAGGTGTTACAAGAGCATTATGGTCTATTAGAGTTTGAAAATCAAGATGAGTGTTTTTGCAGCATCAAACAAACGGGAACGGTATAAGAGTATAGGCAGGACTTTGCTAAAAGGGTAGCTAGGGTTAAGAATTGGCCTGAACATTATCTTTGAGGTGTTTTATTAAATGTTGAAGCAGGAGTTGAAGGTGGGCGTGCGAATATAGAAGCAACAAACAATTTACAAAGCGGTGAGTTTGGCCATCAAATATGAGGCTAAAAATCAAATTAGGCATGGGCTTAAACCTAGCGGGTCAACCAACTTGACCCAATCTGCTAGCTTTGCACATGATATCCAATTCATCTTTTTAGTACAAAATCTGACAACGAGCTCATGGGATATGGAGAAATAAAGGAAGTGAGATAAGGTTCTCTATTATCGGTGCAACAAGAAGTTTCAGCCTAGTCATCGATACAAGTTTGGGTCACTTAAAATCATGAAAATAACCAAAGAAGAGGAACCCATAACTAGATTGAATCTTATGAAGAAGACAAAACTGATTCAGAGATGCATGCTGAAATTTCTTTCCATGTGTTTTTAGGTCAAAATTTGGGCGTGACTATGAAGTTGAAGGGAACATTGAAACAGAGGGAAGTTTTAATTCTAGTTGACAGTAGCTTTGCTTATAATTTTATATCTAAGTCTCTTATCTCTATGTTACAGCTACCCACTCAATCTATACCCCCTTTTGTTGTTCAGATTGGTAATGATAGTATCATATGTTGCAACAAGATTTGTAAGCAGCTACACATCCAGGTAAAAGATTTAAGGATTATTGGTCACTTTTATCCTTTTGCCATTGCTGGATCAAATATGGTTTTAGGTATTTAGTAGCTACCTTCTTTGAATATAGTGCAAGCTAATTTGCAGCAAATGTTTATGATTTGTGGGTTAATGGAAAGAGGTATAAACTCAAAGGAGTTGCTCGTGATTCTTCATCTCCAACAGAGTTTAAAAGTTTAGCTAAACAAGATGAGTCCAGAGATGCCTTAGCTAGCTCGCTCATTGATGTACAAAGCCTCTTACAGGAATTTTCATATTTATTTGGAAAGCCTACATCACTCCTTCCCTTATGCTATCACTCTCACTCTCATGCTATTGTGTTTCATCACAATGCACAGCCTCCCAACATTTGACCTTATAGGTACCCTTATTATCAAAAGGATGAGATTAAGAAACAAGTGGCTGACTTCTTGTCCAAAGGCTTCATAAGGCTAAGTTCGAGTCCGTTTGCAAATTCGGTTCTTTTGGTAAAGAAAAAAGATGGTTTATGGAAAATGGGCATTGACTACAGAGAGCTCAATCACATTATAGTGACCAATAAGTATCCTATACCTAATGTGGATGAGTTACTTGATTAGTTGAATGGTGTTGCTTATTTTTCAAAACTTGATCTCTGCTCTAGTTATCATCAAAATCAAGTGCAACCGAAGATGTTCACAAAAAAGCCTTCCGAACTCATTCTGGTCATTATGAATTTATTGTGATGCCCTTTGGCCTCACTAATGCACCCTCGATCTTTCAAGGGATAATGAATGATCTTTTTCGTTCTTATTTAAGGCGTTTTGTTTTAGTTTTCTTTGATGATATCTTTGTCTATAGTCCCTCTCTTCATCTTTATAAATTTCATTTAGAGTTGGTTTTTAAATTACTACGCACTTGTACGTTTTTTACAAATGCAAAAAATGTTTATTTGTTCTATAATAAGTGAATTTTTTGGGACACATAGTATCTAATGAAGGAATGAGTGTTGATAATGAGAAAATTGATAACGTAAAACGATGGGCCTCTCCCATAACTAGTAAGGAGCTCCCAGGATTTCTTGGAGATTTATACAGAATTATGGTGTTATTGCCAAGCCACTCACTGATCTCATTAAGAAAGATGCCTTTTGTTGGAATGATCATGTTGAAGTTGCCTTTGAGAAGCTTAAAGAAGCACTAACTACGGTATCAGTTCTAAAGTTACCCAAATTTTCTTTATCCTTTACTATTAAATGTGATGCCTTTATGGAAGGAGTTGGTGTTGTATTGATGCAACAGAATCATCCTATAGCTTATTTCAGCAAAGGATTATCTAATTGCAACCGATACAAGTCAACCTATGAACAAGAATTGTTGGCTTTGGTTTTTGTTGTCCAAGAGTGGAAACATTACTTACTTGGCAGACATTTTTATGTTACGACTAATCACAGCAGTCTTAAACACTTACTTGAGCAATAAACTTCTACAGACTCTTAGCAGTGGCTTATTCTAAAGTTGCTGCCATTTGATTTCACTATATTATACAAGGCCACGAAGGACAATGTTGCAGTTGATGCATTCTCTCAAAAACCATAGTAAGTTGATTTTTTTAATTTAATTATGTCTATGCCTTTGGATTTTTCAGGTTTGCAGGAAGCTTATCTATAAGATAATTAGACTAAGAGTCTCATAACTAACCTATAAAAAGATTCATCTTCACACTTTAATTTTTAATGGTGAGCTAATAAACTCTTTTATAAAGGCAAGTTGGTTATTCCTTCAATTTCTTACTTAAGGGCTACTTTGTCAGTTGAGGCATATAAGACTCCTACTAGTGGTCATGGAGGTTATTTGAAGACTTTAAAAAGGCTCTCGGATTAGTTCTATTGACCTCATATGACGAGAGATATCAAATTTCATGTTCAACAATGTTTGATTTGCCAGCTCGACAACTATGAAACCCTAACCAGCAGGTTTATTGCAGCCTTTGCCTATTCTGGAGAGGATTTACGAAGATATCTCAATGAATTTCATAGTTGGCTTGCCCAAGTCTAATGGGGTTGACACTATTTTAGTAGTGGTTGATCGCTTGAGTAAGTACGACCTTTTTTACTCTCTCCCGTCCATTTACAGCAAAAAAAGTGGCTGGAGTCTTTTGTAAAGAAGTTGTACGCTTGCATGGCCTACCTCGTTTGATAATTTCATATCGAGGTCCCATTTTCTTAAGCTCTTTTTGGAAGAAATTATTTTGCCTTAGCCAAACCAAGTTGAGAATGAGCACTTCCTATCATCCTTAAACGAATGGTTAAACGGAGATGGTTAACAGGTGTTTGGAAGTTTACTTATGGTGCTTTGCACATGAAAAACCAAAGAAATGGAATTCTTTTTTACGTTGGGCAGAATATTCATACAACACTAGTTTTCATGTTTCCACTAGTACAACACCTTTCAAGATTGTCTATGGTAAGGATCTGCCACCTCTGCATCCTTTCGTGAAGGGTGAAACTGTTAGAAAGTGATTCAAATATCTTGTATTTAGTAAAGTTAAATTAGTCTTTTCCTTTGAGTTGAATAAGTCATGATTTAGCTAGATAGAGTCCATATTTGTTTGTGAAGACCTAGTCAAAAGGAGAGACAAGTACAAAGAGGATATCGCATTAAGTTTGTTAAGTCTGTAGCCTATAAAAGGCATTGTTTATGAGTTGAATAAACATATCTCGGTTGCGTATCTGCTTCATATACTTTGTTTGCATTTTTCACTCGGTTTTTCTTATTTACTACTCTATTTTCTATCTTTGCTTTGTCAACATTGTGGTATCAGAGTAGGTCGATTTTGGGAAACACAGAGTGAGAGCGAGAGTGAAATACATCTGTTGGGGAAACACAAAGTGAGAGTGAGACACAGAGTGTAATTACAACAACTATGGTGTTGACAACTTCTATGATGGGGTCTTCTTCATCTCCACTCATACCTATCTTTAATGGAGAAAAGTATGAGTTTTGGAGTATCAAAATGAAAAACTTGTTTAAATTGCGGGAGCTTTGGGACGTAGTTGAATATGGATTTGTAGACTTCATAGATCTAGATGATGAAAAAGAAGATGGACAGATACGAGATGAACAGGAGCGAGAACAATTGCGAGAGACCAAGAAGAAGGATGCCAAAGCCTTGTATTTCATTCAACAAGCAATGCACGACACAATCTTTTCTCGAATAGCTTCAGCAAAAACATCAAAACAAGCATGAGATACATAAAAAATGGAATTTCAAGCTCACTCAAGGTAATTACTGTTAAACTGCAAATTCTTCGTAAAGACTTTGAGACACTGGTTATGAAAACTAATGAATCAGTACAGGAGTACTTGTCTAGAGTAATTGAAATTGTGAATAAAATGAGATCGTGTGGTGAGATGACAAGTGAAGAAACAATTGTTGCAAAAGTATTAAGGAGTTTACCTCCTAAATTTGATCATGTTGTTGTTGCTGCGATTGAGAAGTCAAAAGATTTATCTATATTTTCACTTGATGAACCAATGGGTTCCTTGCAAGCACATGAAGCAAGAATTAACAAATCATCCGAGAACATCGAAGAAAAGGTTTTTCAAGCAAAGGATGATACAAGAGCACCAAATGAACAACCATTTCAAGAAGGTACATCGAGGTATGGTAGAGGAAATTTTAGAGGCAGAGGAAGAGGTCGATTTGGAGGAAGAAATGAAGTTCAATGTTACCAATGTCACCAATTTGGCCATATTTCATCTAATTGTTAGTAAAACAATCCTTAAGCCAGTTTTGCAAATGAAGAAGGTGAGAGCATGCTTTTTATGGTGCAATCTGAAGCAATTACTATGGATTCCGATGTATGGTTTATAGACAGCAGTTGTTCCCATCATATGACTGGGAACAAATCAGTCTTCAAAGAGCTGGATGAAACCAACAAAAAGTAGATCTGGTTTGGAGATAACAAGCAAATTCAGGTTGATGGTAGAGGTACTGTTGCCATTAACACCAATCAAGGTACGACAAAACTTATCCAAAATGTTCTGTTTGCTCCTAGTTTGGCACATAATTTGCTGAGCGTTGGTCAGTTGATGGATAGTGGTTTCTCTGATTTGTTTGATAACGAGATGTGTGTCAATCCTTGCAAAAAAACTGGTCATATCTTAGCACATGTTACCAAGACTGTAAATCGGATGTTTCCTCTTACAATTTCAAGTATTGCGAGTGCTTTTGTTGCTAGTAAAAACCATGATGCAGAATCTCGATTATGGCATTTGCGATATGGGCATTTGAATATGTCAAGATTAAAATTGTTAGAGTCAAAGTGAAATGGTGAATGGTTTGCCGACATTGGAGTTTACTAATGATGTTTGTGAATACTGTATTTATAGTAAACAACACGAAAGAATCTTTCCAGTAGGTAAATCCTAGAGAGCATCTAGTAGTCTTGAACTTATACATGCAGATTTGTGTGGTCCAATGCGTACGGAATCGCTTGGTGGGAGTTAATATTTTATGCTTTTCATGGATGACTACAGACGAATGAGTTAGGTGTACTTTTTGAAGTTTAAATCAGAAGCTCTAGAAAAATTCAAAATATTCAAAGCTTTGGTAGAAAATTAGAGTGGTAATAAGATAAAGGTGCTTCGTACAGACAGATGTGGAGAATTTTTATCTCATGAATTTAATCAATTTTGTGAAACTAATGGAATTCACAGGGAATTAACAACACCTTATACTCCTGAGCAAAATGGGATTACGGAGAGAAAGAATCGAACGGTTGTAGAGATGGCCAGGAGCATGTTGAAGAGTCGACATCTTCCAAATCAATTTTAGGATGAGGCAGTTAAAACTACAGTCTACTTGTTTAACATTTCTCCAACAAAAGTTGTCATGAATCAAACACCATTTGAAGCATGGAGGGGTAAAAAACTAGCAGTGAGTCATTAGAGAATTTTTGGTTTAGTTGCATATGCATTAATAAATTCTCAACATCTTCAAGAGCTTGATAAGAAATCTTAAAAGTGTATATTTATTGGTTATTGCTCACAATCTAAAGCTTTTCATTTGTATAATCCCATTATTGGAAAAGTTATAATAAGAAGATATGTAGAGTTTGATGAAGATTCTTTTTGGAAATGGGAAGTTGACAGCAATTCGGCAGCAACTTTGAGTGAAAATACAGCTGAAAGTCAATCATTCAATATGAATACAGACTCTTCCAATAACAACAACACAAGTGGTAGCAGCAGCAGCACTCCAACTCAAATTGTGCCTGACTCAGAAGATTCGAATGAAACACCTCCATGAAGGTTCAAATCACTTATAGAAATTTATGAAACATGCACTTTTGCTTTATTTAGTGTAGATCCATCTTGTTTTTAAGAGGCAGCAACAAAAGTAGAATGAAGAAATGCAATGGAAGAAGAGCTTGCTGCAATAAATAAAAATAGAACATAGGATTTGGTGGAATGTTCGGAAGAAAAGAATATTATTGGTTTGAAGTGGGTGTTCAAAACAAAGTATAATTCATATGGTAGTGTGCAAAAATATAAAGCTAGGTTGGTCTCCAAAGGTTATTCACAACAAAAAAGGAGTCAATTTTGAAGAAACCTTTTCACTCGTTACTTGCTTCGAAGCGGTGAGGACTGTACTAATAGTAGCAGCACAATTCAATTGGAAAGTTTATCAATTTGACATAAAATTTGCATTCCTTAATAGAGATTTGAAGGAAAAAGTGTACATCAGCCAACCAGATGGTTTTTTGCTAAGAGGAGCAGAAAATAAAGCGTATAAGCTAAAAAAAGCACTTTAAGGACTTAAACAAGCTCCACGAGCCTAGTATAGCAAGATAAACTCATATTTTAGAGAAAATGAATATGAAAGAAGTAAGGACGAACCCACTTTATATGTGAAGAAAAATCAAGGTAATATTTTGATCATTTGTTTATACGTTAATGACATGATTTACATAGGTTCTTCTTATTCTCTTATATGCAAGTTTAGATCTTGTATGATGAAGATGTTTGAAATGACAGACTTAGGTCTTCTTCATTATTTTCTTGGAGTTGAAGTAGTACAAGAAAGCAGTTTAATTTTTTTTTATCAAAGAAAATATGCTAGAGACCTTCTCAAAAGATTTAACATGCTTAATTGCAAAGTGGTAAATACAACTATAAATGTGAATGAGAAATTGTCATTGAAAGATGGTAATGAGAAAGCTGATGGGAGATATTTCAGAAGTCATGTAGGAGGTTTGATTTACTTAACTCAAACATATCCTGATTTAGCATTCTCTGTTCGTGTTGGGACCCGATCTCGGAACCGGATCCCAACCAAAAAATGAAGATGAAAATAGGCCGAAACCAAAACGAAATCAAATCGGATAAAGCGAATCCGAAGGTGAAATCGAAGGACAAAAGGCAGAACAAAATATAAAGAGGATAAAAAGGCGAAAACAAATAGCAAAAGCGAAATTGAATTGTATAGCGAAAGAATCCAAAACAAAGAAATGGAACGGATCGCGAATCGGAACTAATCGAATCAAAACGAAGAAACGGTTCAATCGAAGCAAAACAAATGTCCGACATCCGGTAACGAAAATTCTTACTTTGGAAACCCTAAGACTAAACCAATCCGAAATCCGGTATAAAACTTTTTTTTCATAACATTCCTTTTTCTCTTTATTCAATCTTATTCAAATTCCCTTTTGGATATTTCATCATCAGATTATTCAATCTTAAACAAATCAAATAAAACCATACAATTTCTCATAATATTCTTTTATCTTGAAAAAACTTATTCTAATCCTAATTCTCATTCTTTGCTATCAAAATTTTGGCAGCATAACGACTGCATTTTCAGAAACCCAAAATTTTGCAAATCCATAAGATACACTTCTAATATCCCAAAACCAAACTCCAACTCATCGGACCTCCCGTCTGGAAATCCAAACACAAACAACGCAATTCTATACCTAACGCTTCAATAATTCTCATTCATAATCATATCCCATCATCATACACAAACTTTGAACCTAAACTCAAATACATAAATCCCTAATTTACTTACATAATCCAATTTCATAATCATACATAAGCTCAATTCCCTACATGAAATACATCAATCATCTGCATATCCATACTTCATACACAAACTCAATTCCAAACATAAATTC
>JANJEY010000002.1:11771132-11787541 GCA_024703695.1 Erythroxylum cataractarum | reverse complement strand
AAAATGAAAATAGAAAGAGTCGTATAAAAATTTCATAGATGATAAAGCAGTATAAGTGAATATGACTTCTATAAAATCTAAATTCTTATAAAAATATTCAACGAAATATTAAGATATATAATATTCATATCCTTATATTTTTTTTAAAATCATGTTCTTATAAGTCATTTTACACATAAACAATTAATCATAAACAGTTAATTATACCAAATATCTCTAACAAACAATTCACTGGTTAACTTAGTTGATTATATATATATATAGATTAATGTTTATTACCTTTTATTGCTATGTTTTGTTAACAAGAAAAGAATCAGAATTTGGAAGATCTAGTAATATGTGGCCGTATTTTTAATTAATAGAGATTATTTTTATAATATTATATGCAATATTACATATAATATTACGTGTCATCTATGTTTATTTTAGTCTACGGTTAGAGATTTTAATAGAAGTTGACGATAGGAAGGAAGGCTGAGTATTATAAAATTAAAATTATAAAAAGGCACTGATAATTTTTAAAAATTTAAAAACTTAAAACCTTAATAATATATTGGCGCGTGAGATTCAAAGGAGATAAGTGGCTGTAGAAGCCTGGAAAGTACACGTATGATGATCAGTACAGCAAATGTTTACAAAAGTGGGACCCAATAAACAGCATCCGCATCAACATCAATGCATCCTCATTCCCAGAGTCGCCCTTAAGACACGCACTGACTGTCTCCAGACCCATTTTGTTCGGGTGGGTCCACGACCCACACAAAAATGGACCACCCAATCATTCTGCAGAAAAGAAACCTCGCTACTTTACTTTTTTTACATAAGTACCACTTATTCAGCCTCCTCGTTTTCGGTTTCCTGCTCCTACGACCATTGACCTGTAATAAGCCATTAGCCAACAAGAACTCTATAATTGTAACGCTTACACTCTAATCATTCCATAAGCACGACAAGTTGAGAACTTCAACGCTAAATACTTCAGTTATTTGGAGAAAAACGCTTTGTTCTCCAGTTATGGTAATAAGGGTTCTCAAATCTTTGCATATCCTACAGTTTGATTGATTCATTTCGCTTAGTTTCTCAGTTTCAGCGTATCAGTACTTAAGCAGTTGAACTTGAACTTGAACTTGCAGAGTTTCGAAAGCAGTAAACTTTATTTCAGGACTTGGTTGAGCGAACTGGGTTTTGCTGGACGAGACATGAAACCAAGAGAAAACACTTGAAACAGAAGCTTCAAACACAGATGGAATCCATGGGTTGCCTCTCCTTGTTTGACGATTTCAGACAGTACAGTGATTGTGTGTGCTTGGGTTCAAGATTTTTCTTTTTCTAGAGATAAAGTGGATATAGAATCAAACCCACAAGGAAGAAAGGTGATATAGAAGGAGATATGGAGATTTCAGAGAGCAAGAAGGAGTGCAGCTTGAGGAAGCAGAAGGCTGATCTCCGAAGCACGGGCCTTTTAAGAGATGAGCGTTAGATCAGTGAGAGCGATAAAAAGAACATGGGGTGTTGGGACCCCATGTTGTGTTGTGAGAGTGACAGGGAAGTAGTAGGGCCCAGACACCGCCCATAAGCACGCTGTCTTACCAAAAACTAAACCCATCATCGAACCAACTTGACCTAACCCTAACCCAACAACCGAGCTATAACCAAAGAACACTGACTCTACCCTCTCTCTCTAAAGTCCCCAGAGACTAGAATCTCTTCCTTTCCTATCTCTCTCTCTATTTCTTTGTCTATCTTTTACCTATCTTAGTCTTCTCTCCTTCTTCTTCTTCATTTCCTCTCCAAAAACTCTTTCAACCAACAACTTACACACTTGGAAAAACCTAAGAAAGGTAAAATTTGTACTCACATGAGAGGCAGAGTGAAGAAAGGTGGGGTTGATTCAGCTGAAAATTTGGTGGCCGATACTTGAAAGTCCCCTCCTTTTTTTTTTTCATCTTCTGAAGGGTCAGTAACATATCTGATCTATCAAATTCAGAACATCCAAAACAGAAAGGTGTTTAAGGAAGCAAAAGGTCCAAGGAAGCACTCAAAAAGAATCTGTGTTGTGTATGTCTGAGATCAATCATTAGGTGGGCAAAATTAATCTGAAGAATCAAAGGAAATGAATCCAGTTACAGCACATGGTCGTCCTCTTCCTCCTCCTTTCCACACCAGCGACCTTCACTTACATCCTCACCATCAATTTCAACACCAACAACAGCACAATTCAGAAGATGAACAAAGCGGTAACGGCAGCATAAACCGTGGTCAAAAGCGAGAGCACGATGAGATCACCATAACAACACCAAACACGAACGAAGGGAGAGAACTGGTAGCAGCAACATCAGGAGGAGAAGGAGAAATGACAAGAAGACCCAGAGGAAGGCCTCCAGGTTCTAAAAACAAGCCCAAACCTCCAATTATAGTCACAAGAGATAGCGCCAATGCTCTTCGATCCCATATCATGGAGATAGCCAACGGCTGCGATATCATGGAGAGTGTGTCAACTTTTGCAAGGCGTAGACAAAGAGGAGTTTGCATTTTGAGTGGAACTGGGACTGTAACTAACGTCACTCTCAGGCAACCGGCTTCACCAGGAGCCGTAGTAACTTTACATGGAAGATTCGAGATTTTATCACTTTCTGGCTCTTTCTTGCCGCCGCCAGCTCCGCCAGCTGCCTCCGGGTTGACTATATACTTAGCCGGTGGACAGGGGCAAGTTGTCGGAGGAAGTGTAGTAGGTCCACTTCTGGCCTCAGGTCCGGTGGTAGTTATGGCAGCGTCTTTTGGTAATGCTGCATACGAGAGACTGCCGTTGGAGGAGGACGAGGATGAGGCGCAACCACCGGTTACAATGGCTGGAAGTGTACCGTTAGAATCATCTGCTGGACCACAGAATCAGCAGCAACAACAACTAATGCAAGATCCAAATGCACCAGTCTTTCAAGGTTTGCCTCAAAATCTTCTGAATTCGGTGCAACTTCCAACTGAAGCTTACTGGGGCACAGGTCGTCCTTCTTATTAGTTACAGCTAGCAAGTAGAAACTTGTGTTTTTTTCTTCTTCTTTCTTTCCATAATCATCTTCATTTCTCTTTCTTTTTTCTGTCAAAAGTTAGGCTGTCTTTAAAAATGTTGATCGTGATCATTATCTGCCTTTGACTGAAGATAGTATACAGAAATTATCGATCTATTGTGGGTTTTGTTCACCGTATTCTATACATTGATTTTGCTTAAAGATGAAGCATCAAACAGCTTTAGGAGATGGGATCTCAATTCTCTCCATATAAAAATTCATCTGTTGCATCTCTGATAACTTGCCTGATACTTAAACCTTCCATTCTTATGAAAAGAATGGAAAAGAAGATTGATACCAATGTGTTCTTTTTCTTCTCTGCAGACACTTTTTAGTTTCAGGTTCTGTACTTCTGTTTCACGACTCCTAAACACATATTAAAAATTTTCTTGGTAGAGAGTAGCGAATGGAGAACCATAAAACAAATATTGAAGTTTCCTTAATAGATTCTCTACTCAATTTAGCAATCAAAAACTTCAATTTCCTGCACATGAGATTTTTTTGCAGCTTATAGTTACATACATTATCAAAAATTTCTCTCGTCTTTCTGCGATATCTCTTGTGTGTGTATACAAAAGAGCTGTGAGTTAAAAGGGTTGATTTTAAAGTTACTGTTTGATCGATGGATGGTGGGAACAAGTGGGAATTCATGATGATGGCTGAAGAAACAAAAGAGGTGGGAAGTTATGGGCATAACTAGGGCTGTGTTTGTTTGTTGGTTGGTTGGTTGTGTAATATATCTGAAAATTCCAAGTCCCTGTGACTGGCTAGGGTTTTTATTAACAATTATGGAAGAAAGAACCTGGAGTGATGAACATTGGATACTGGGATACACGTGCGCTGCTCTGTAAAAGGCTCCTTTTCGAGGCACTTCAACGCATTCCATGTACAGGCAACAACAAGAACAACTTCCATGACAAAACACACCTTCCTCCTCTACTGAGATCTTTATAGTTTTCTCATTCTCGTACCCTATCCCTCTAAAACTGCAACTGAAACATTAGTAAAAGGTCTGAGTGATTCAAGAATCCGAATGCTAAGTTAAGTTCTTGGAAGAAGGAAAAGAATAAATAAGGAAGAAAAAGAAAAAAATTTAAAAAATTTTGTTGCTTTTAAACCCTAGCTCTTGATCATTAATTCTCTTGTACTTTCAATAGTAGCTAGCTATTATACATGTCCTCCTTTCTTTAGTTTCTTTTGAAACACCATCTGAGTTTTTTGAGATCTTACGATGTCAGTGGAATTGTTACACAATCATTGGTTGATTTGACTAATACATAATATTAATTATTTATTAAAAATATTTGATAAAATTAATTGTTTAGTATTTAAGTATAAAATAGCTTAGAAGGGTTTTACGGAAAAAAAAAAGACCATGATTAGATATTTAATTTTACAAAATTTTAAATTCTTAACTCTTATAAAAATTATAGATCATTTTTTAAAAATTTCTTACCATAACATATTTTTTATTTTGTAACCAAAAAACTTATCTCAATAGTCAAAAAAATCCCAAGTTTTGTAACCAAAAAACTTATTTCATTATAAATTTTTTTTATCATTGTATAATACATGCATATATAATTGTTAGTTTAAATTATCCATAATATCACTATAGCATAATTATTATAATTCAAAATTTATGAAATGAGAGTATAATTAATTTTTTACCTATTAATTTTTGGCTTATCATTTTTAGCAATTAACTTGTTGGGGTTGAATAAGTTAACTAATAAGTCATTCATCGAATACATAATAATTTTTTAAGATGATCAAAAAGCTAATTTTTAGTTAAAAAAAGTTCAAAAGCGGCCTATCAGTTGTTTGTGAAACACCTTATTTGTCTTTTTATTTTGGTTAATCTTCAAGGTGCATTTGAGATTTATGTTTCACTTGCTACTTTCCCGTGATCTGCATTTCACTTGTTAAATATTTCTGTAGATATATACTACATACAGGTGAATGCTATGTTATGATTTTAAATCTTTTTTTAATGTGTGGTGATTAAGGATCATTATAATAATTAAATTGAAAAGGAGTTGATGGAATTCATTTTTCCCATTTTGAGATTGGATTCTAATTTTTATTGTATGCTTGAAAAGACAAAGATGCCAATTTATAAATTTATTCATTTAAACCAATATATTTAGTGCTTTAAATTATTTAAAATTTTTAAAAAATAATAATAATATTTAAATAATTTTTTTAATAAACATTTGTTTCTTAAATTTATGTGACTAAGTTTTTTCAGTTCTTAAAATTTTTATTCGTAGATTGTTTTTAAATAATTTGAAATAATGAAACAATTTTTTTTTTTGTGATAAATCAAATTATAGGGAAGGCTTGAGTCTTATGTCCAAGTTTCAGTTTCAATTTCAAATATATGCATAAATTTGTTAACAAAATGAAAGGAATAGTAAACCTTATATATTTCTATTGATGTTTTAAAGACCGAACCGCTTTGACCGCTCTAGCAATAAAAGCTTCGAATTGGTTGGGTTTTTTAGTTTAATTTTCAATTTTTCTGTTTGATTTAATTTAATAAGTTTTGTTATTACAAATGATCAATTATAAACTAATTAATTTTTTATAAATAAAAACAAACCAATTAATTTTAGTTAATAGTTTTTTATTACAAGGGTAAGAAAATAAACAAAACTAGCGCATATGTCGGGAATACAACACTCCTTGTCCATTTCTGTGAATAAGCTCCTGGATGACCTCCGGAGGCTCCAGTAGCAAATGCAGGTCTGGATTTAATAAAATTGCAAAAGTCACCAATCTGTCGACACACTGGTTTTCCTCACGAAAGGCATGCTGAAGATGAACATCCTAGTCACAATGTAGACGGCCACAAATATCTGCAACCAAAGAACTGTCCTAAGTTTGGTACTTTGTGGGAGGCAAAGAGGATGTTAATAACCTCTAAAGAGTCTACTTCGATTATCTCTAATTAATTCTCCAGCTGAGGCCGTTGTAGACCCTTGTTTGAAAGCCTCATCTGAATTTAATTTCACCCAATCCTCCAACGGTTTAGTCCAACCTACTAAACTCTCCACAGACAAGCCCTGGGCAATATTAATTTTCTGATAAGGATAATATTTTTTAATCATGTTTTAAATTCTTTAATTTTATCCAATCTTTAATCAATTTTATGACAATCTAATTGAACCTTTTAAATCTTAAACCTTTTATTTTATCAATTTAACTTCTGGCCTAATTTTTAAAACATTGAGAATTTAGAGTATAAAATGTAAAATATAACATTAATATTTAATAAATGTGTGTTTAAATAATACAAAACTCTTGTACTTCTTGCTTTTCTTATGATCTTCATATTTTTAAAGAAAATAAATTTGGAAAAGGGTCCATATGTTTTTATACTAATATTGTATCTACGGTACAATAATTTAATTAGTAAATGTTAAAATAAAATTTTCATTTAAATCGAACGCATTATATTTCCATCTGACAAACCTCACACACAATTGCACGTGTATGCATGTAGACGAAGGATTAATGAAATTGACCCTAGGACTTCTTTAAAGAGATATCTACTTTTGATATAAAAAATAGTGGACAGCCACAAGCCCATCATGAATCAGATCGGCCAAATTAGTACAAAATGCAATAATGTTCATGTAGAAGGCATAATTATGTGATGGGTACAGTAGGTGTCGGTGCCTCGGTGGCATGTCACTGGATTCGGTTGACGCTGAAGAAGCTTATATTATATTTTATTTATGAATGTTAATTCATCCAACATTATTTTCACTTGCAAACAATTACCATACTTAAGAGAAATCATGAATCAACAGTAAACCATAATTCAAATCCTCGTCACCCCCACCGACTTGTTCACTTCCAAAGGCTTTACTTCTATATTTCTTTTCTATGTTTCTTTTGTAAGCATGCATAGATATAATTATAACAGTCCTTTAATCTAGGTCTCCAAATTTTATGTTTTATTTATCAAAAATATAAAATAGGGATTACATACTTTTTTCCATGAATTTAGTTTAATTGTAATTGAGAAAAACCTTTCTAAATAATTGAATACAGAGAAGCTCTATTTCTCTCTTATTTTTCTCAGTAATCCTGACTTCTAATGATAAAAATATAAAGAGAGGTGTGTGAACAAGACAGATGACCAATTTATATGAAATAAATATATCTTAATCTTTCTCATCAAACGGTAAGTTTAAGACAAAACCTTATCTTAATCAAATTAACCAATCAGAATTTAACACTTAATATTATTAAAATTATAAATATTAATGAGCCACATATTATATATAGGTTTTACACTATCTCACTTGACTTATTAATTGAAACACAATATATCATGGTTTAATAATAAATAAAAATTATGCGCATAAACTTTGCTAAATTCTTTAATCTTGATTAAATCATAAATCACAATCAAACAAAGATATTGTTGAAAACAATTGTTAATTTCCCTTTATTGTATAAATCTATAATTAGTTAGAGCAATGGTTTGTTACGACGTTAGTTACAGAATTCTAAAATTCTTCCACTTAGTCACCACATATATTAGTTTGTTACCATCTGCAGTTATATAAACAAAGTCAAGTTCTTTGCAAAGAGATGGGTTATCTTCGTTATGAATACACTATATTCAAGTTTCATCTTCTTCTGCTTTTTATTAATTAATTTTGATATAGTCATGTTGCTCATCTTTTTTTGATCCAATTACCATCACCTCGAATTTAAACTTTTTCCTTGGCCATCAAATTAGATTGTAATAATTACTTGGTATGGAGGTCTCAAGTGTTACCGATACTAAAGGGATTTGGTCTTGATTTATTCATCGACGAGAAGGTATCACCACCATCAAAGTTTATGCTAAATTCAAGCTCGCTAGATGGATCATTATTAGGAAAAATGTTGTCCACCAAATATATTGCCGGAGTAAGCAAGACCAGATCATTTTAGGTTGGTTGTGATCCTCAATATCTGAACCTATTCTCAATCAACTTGTTAATTGCGATACGTAATGTTTGAGACAAACCTGGACGCATAACAACAACCTGTTACTATTGGTATGATTCAAATTACGAAGGATAGTCTAAATAACAACAACCAAATCAATAAATGTCTCAGGGGAAATAGTATCAACCATCACAAATGTCAGCCATGATTGTCATGCCCCAAATAGTAACAGATCCAAACTAGTTCCTCGATAGTGGAGCGACACATCATGTTATTAACAATCTTGGAAATTTGTAGATCAACAAGAATAAGTATTCAGGAGGTCAAGCCCTCACTGTAGGTAATAGCCAACAACTGAACATCATCCATTTTGGCTCAAGTTCTCTACCTACACCTCAATCTAATATCCAGTTAAACCACATCTTGCATGTCCTTAAAATAACCAAGAATTTATTAAGTGTCAATAAACTCACTAACGATAATCCTATTTTTGATTAATTTCACAAGGATCTATGTTTAGTCAAGGACAGGAGAACAGGGAAAGTGCTTCTTAAGAGTACAACTAAAGATGGATTATACTATCTTCCTCTTCCTCAAGCTGCTCACTCACCTCACTCAACAACCACTGCCTATCCTACTGACTTTAGTCCAAAAACCTATATATCTAGCCTAAATAAGACAGATACACTTAAACTTTGGCACACTAGATTTGGTCACCCACGAGGGTTTGTAGTAAAATTTGTTTTGAAGCTTTGTCACATACCTTTCAATAATGGTATGTTTTTGGATTTTTGTGAAACTGGGAAAAAACCACACATTACCTTTTCAGCGTGCACAAAATAAAACCACCTCTCCTTTATAACTCATTCATGCAGATTTATAGGGTCCACACCTATAGCCTCAAAACAAGGATTCATTTATTATCTACAAATTCTAGATGATTTTTCAAGATATAGTTGGATTTATCCGTTGAAAAACAAATTCCAAACATTTGAGTTTTTTAAAAACTTCAAAGTAATGGCAGAAAAACAGTTTGACAAACCCACTAAAAGTGTTCAAACTGATTGGGGAGGCGAGTTTAGAGTTTTTAAACCCTTCCTCACCTCTCTTGGTATCTTATTCCAACATCCACGTCCTCACACTCACCAATAAAATGGGAGAGTAGAGAGGAAACATAGAGATATTGTAGAGAAAGGCCTAACTCTTTTAGCACAAGCTTCTTTGCCATTGTTGTATTGGTGGGAAGCTTTTGAAACTTTTGTCTATCTCATTAACCGTCTTCCCACACGTATACTGCATCATCAAATAACTTTTTGTAAGCTTTTTGGTCATCACCCAAATTACATCATACTAAAAACCTTTGGTTGTGCATGTTTTCCTCACCTTAGACCATACAATCATCATAAATTTAATTTTCATACTCGAAAATGCATTTTCTTAAGTTATAGTCCAAGCCATAGAGGATTCGAGTGCTTGGATTCATCAAAAAAAATTTACATACCTCAAGATGTCATCTTCAATGATTTCGATTTTTCCTTTGCTAATGATACTTCTTTTAACAAAGCCTTACTTGAAAATACACTTATTACTTCAAAAATTTCCAATAACCTGAAAGTGTTAAAACAATATGATTCATCTGAAGTGGCATCTGAAAGAGATATTAATTCCACCCCTAATTCTTTACAATCTTAAGAAGGTATTAACTCCACCCTACTTCTTTACGTTGTCCACCTAATCAAAATCCTACTTCCCATTTTGATTATTCTACCTTAGAACCAGTACCTCTTCCTAATTCTATAATTTCAGACATCTCTCATTCTTCGAATATACCTACAACATCTCTTACAACCATCGAACCATCCAATATAGCTATTACCATACACCCTATGACCACTCGTCGTAAAACAAGTGTATACAAACCAAAAACCTACCTTATTACTCATCCCAAACTTGAAGAACTTGAGTCAAATAGTGTGAGTTAGGCACTGAAAATTCCTCAACGGCAACGGGCTCTTGAAAATGAATGCATAACTATCACATCAAATTGTACCTGAGAGCTAGTTCCGTATTGGTCAGAGATGAAGATTGTTACCAACAAATGAATTTTCAAAGTCAAATATAGAGCATATGGATCCATTGAACAACATAAAGCACGTTTGGTAGCCAAAGGTTTTCCTTAAACTCCTAACATAGACTTCACCGAGACGTTTAGTCTTGTAATCAAGCCTGCAACAGTTTGCACTATCTTAAGCTTGGCAGTAACTCAAAATTGGGCCATTCAGCAACTAGATGTTAATAATGTGTTTTTGAATGGCTATCTGAAGGAACCTGTTTATATGTTATAGCCGGAAGGATTTGTTACTAAAGACAAACCTCATCATATGTGTCCTCTCAAAAAGGCATTATATGGTCTTCTTCAGGCACCTAAAGCCTGGTTTGATAGACTTAAAACTACTCTTTTTGTAGCTGGGTTTATCTAATGTCAAAACATATATCTCTTTATTCATTTACAACACTAATGGTGATTACATATTTTTTCTTGTCTATGTAGATGACATTCTTATCACTGGGAATACTAAAGATGCTATTCAATAGTGATCAACAAGTTGAACAAAGAATTTGCTTTGAAGCAGCTCGGATCTCTTCACTTTTTTTTGGGCATTCATGTTACCAGGAGCTCCCACAGTCTTTATCTTTCCCAGAATAAATATATCGAATCCTTGCTGCAAACATTAGCTCTGCCAATCCTCTTCCAACTCATTTCTCTTCGAGTAAGACTATAACTACCAAAGAGTTGGAACCTTACCTAAATCCAAGTTTTTATCGTAGTATCATTAGAGGTTTACTATACGTTACTATCATATAGCCAGAGTTTTCGTTTATTGTTAACAAACTCATCCAACACATGTAGAGTCCTTCAGAGGCGTATTGGTGTGCTTATAAAAGGGTATTGTGATACTTTTGAGGAACAACAAACCAAGGCTTGTTTTATAAACCTTTTCAACACTTTGAACTTACCGCATTCTCTTATGCAGATTTAATTGACTGTAAATCTATTGGTGGTTATTGCATTTATCTTGGTGAGAATTTAGTTTCATGGTCCTCTAAAAAACAAGCAGTGGCTTATTCAAGTACCGAATCTGAATATCGATCCTTAGCTATTGCTAACACTAAAATTACATGGTTTCTTTACTTATTGAAAGAAATGGGGCTTAAATAGTCTTGAAAACCCATAATTTGGGTGGACAATAACAATGCAACTTTTCTTATTGCTAATCTTATCTAGAGATTGATGTGCATTTTGTTCGTGATCTCATTGCTAAGCAAATTTTAAACGTACGTTATGTTCCCACTTTAGACTATGTAGTAGTTATCATGACCAAGATATTGTCCTCCAGTCGCTTTAATTATCTTAAAGCCAAGCTCACTGTGCTTCTGCCACAGCCTTACTTGGGGGGGTTATGAAATTAGTTATATACAGAGTTCTAGAACTCTTCCATTTAGTCGCCACATATATTAGTTTGTTACCATTTGCAAGTATATAAACTGAGTCCAACTCTCTGCAGAGAAATGGGTCATCTTCATCATGAATACACTCTATTCAAGTTTCACCTTCTTCTTACTTTTTATTAATTAATTATGATACTTCATCAGATTCTAATAAGAGTTATAACAGTTTTACTTCTAAACAAACGACATAATTCCTTCCACATACTACAATATTAGTGCTTTATTTAATATGATTCATTAATAAGAAACATATAAATGGTCCAACAATAATGTCTTATTTAAAGACAAATCCTATCAACATAATTTATTCATAAATGTATACTATAAAATAGGATTGATAGAAATATAAACATAAGTAAGCTCACAGTGCCAAAATACAAATATCATAAATCTCAATATTGGTTTCCCATAATACCCATTATTTCAATATGTTCTTTAAAGATTTTCGATGTTAATCCTTTCGTCAAAGGATCTACAATTATATAATTAGTGCTAGTATGTTAAATTAACACTGTTTGTTTTTAAACTTCTTATTTAACAAACAAGTATTTTAATTTCATATGTTTAACACCTTTTGAATACTTGTCATTTTTTGAAAAGAAAATTGCTACATAATTGTCATAATGAATTTTCAGCAGCTTGGCAATATTGTTGACAACTCTAAACCCTAAAATAAAGCTTCGCAACTATAATCCTTAAATTGTAGCTTCAGAACATGCTACAAATTTAACTTCCATAGTGGATGCAACAATGATAGACTAATTTGAACTTTTTAAGAAATAACTCCAACTAATAAGAAAAGGTAGCCAAAAGTGGAGTTTCTGATATTAATGTAACTAAAATAATTTGAATCTTAATATCCAATCACTTCCAGATGAGTGAATCTCCTATAAGTAAACATATGATCTTTAGTACCTTGTAGATATCTTAAAACTTTCTTTGCAACTTTATAATGAATCAACCCAATATTATTTTGATATCTACCCAACATACTAACATCAAAGCTAATGTCTAGTCTAGTGTAAGTTTGATCATACATTAGGCTTTCAACAATTGATGCATAAGGAATATTTGTTATTTGCTTATATTCCAATTCATTCTTTGGATATTGATTAAGACAAAACTTGTCTCCCTTCTGAATTGGAACTACACTTGCAGAGCAAATTTTCATATTAAATCTCTCCAAGACCTTATTAATGTAAGTTTGTTGAGATAAGCCTAACAGTCCTTATGACTTGTCATTGAATATTTCAATTCCTATCACATAATTGGCTTCTTCCATATCTTTCATTTCAAAATTCTCAAAGAGAAATTTCTTGGTATTGTGCATTAAACTAAGACCACCAGTAGCTAACAAGTTATCATCAACATAAAGTATAAAAAATATAAACTTACTCCCACTATTATATATATATATATATACTGATTAATGATGCTTTTTTTAAATTCAAAAGAGTTAGTAGTATCATTACACTTAAGATACCATTGCGGGGAGCCTTGCTTAAGTCCATATATCGACTTTTTAAGTTTACACACTATGTCTTCCTTTTCTTCAATTGAAAATCCTTCAAGTTGGTCCATATACATGATCATTTATTTGTTTCTCTTATAAATTGTCAACCTATTCTACAACTTTAGGAGTAACATATATTGAAAAAGTCAGTAGGGGAACTTGAATTTTTATTTTATTGAGAACATATACCATGCTTTTCAAGAAATTTAGCAAATGGACTTAGGCATTGTCCTGAATCATTATATTTTTCATAAAATTAACCACTCCAGTCAAATCTGACAATTTTTGACTTTCTATCTAATTGTCTTTCCACCTCGTGAACAAACATCTCTAATGCATTTACTATTTAAGTCTTCGCATGCAACAAATAGACATATCTATAACATGAAATGCCATCAATGAATGTGATGAAATACTTTTCTCCACTAAAAGGTGGAACATCAAGAGGCCTATATATGTAAGTATGTATAATTTTAAGAAGTTGTGTGTTCCTTATGACTCCTTTCTTTATGTGTTTGGTTTGCTTTTCCTTAATGCAATCCACACACACACTAAAATCAGTAAAGCCCAAATGTGGTAAATTTGCATTATTTATTAGTCTTTGTAGTCTTTCTTTGGAAATATGACATAAATGCTAATGCCATAGAAAGCTGAACTTTCATTAATTAAACTGCATTTAGTACCAACATTATGATACACGTTAAATATTATCAAGATTTAACTTGTATAGGCCATCATAAAGAATATCAGAATCAATAAGGCAATTATTTTTAAATAAACCGAAACATCCATTCACAAATTTGAAAGTCTAACTAACAAAATCAAGTTTAGATAAGGAAACTAAATTACGAGAAACAGAAGGTACATAAAGTGTCTAAAATAAATCTAAATGATATCCATTATCTAAAATCAAACGATAAGTTTTTATGACTTCAATTGAAGCTTTGACATGATTCTCCATCAAAACAAACTCTTTATTTGGGTTTGTGGTTTGTCTTATAAGGAATCCTTGCAAGGTATTCGAAACATGAGTGGTATAACCAGAATCAATCCACCAAGTAATATAAGGAACTTCATCCAAATTAGATTCGAAACATACTAAAGCACTAAGCTTATCTTTCTTTTTGAACCAATCTTTATGTTTTCGGCAATTTTTCTAATAATGCTTAAATTTCTGGCAAAATGGCATCTATCACCTTTTTGTTCCTTCTTATGAACTTGACTAAAGGATTCATTAACTTTAAATGGTCCTTGTTGCCTTTGCCTTTGCCTTTGCCATAATTCCTTTTGGGCTTCTTTCCAGCTCCTTGATGATCCTACCAAATTCGTGGTATGAGTCCCTTGATTCTTAAGCCTTGTCTCCTCTTGAGCAAGCATATTAGCTAATTCATTCACATTCCACTTATCCTTTTTAGTGTTATAATTCATTTGGAATAACCTATATTGCTCAAGAGGCCAAGAATTAAGAATGAACTGTACTAGGAAAAATTCATTAACATTCATTCCCAATGTCTTTAGTCTTGCTGCTATATTTGTCATTTCAATGACATGTTCATGCATGCTTCATGAACCATTAAACTTCATAATGATCATCTTGGCGATTAATGTCCTCGTAAGTGACTTATTAGCAGTTTGGTAATGCTCTTTTATAAATTTCATAAATTCTTTAGCAACTTCAATGTTGGGAAGAGTTGTCTTAATGTTGTTAGCAACATTTATTTGCATAAACATTAAGCTCAATCTGTTCGATCTTTCCCAAGCTTTATAAAAGATTTCTCATCGATAGTGCTTGTATCAGTAATAATAGTTGGTTTCTCGACTTGAAGCGCCAAATCAAAACCCAATACATCAAGTTGAAATTGGATTTATTCACATCAGTCATAGTAATTTAATCCATTAAATGATGGAATAGAAAAAGCAATCGAATTAAAATTAACAGGAACAAAAACTACAAACATAATAGAATGTTTACACATTAATTCTTTAAGTCATAAAACTAACTCTTAAATCAAATTCAAAGCAATTATTCCACATAATACATTTAGTGTATATATAAGATCTCCTTTAGGAGTTTCTAAGACATATCATAATTACAATAATGATGCTAATTTTATATTATTTAATTTTTGAACTTCAATGTATCTCCAATAAACATGTTAGCTATCTTTGGATATACTAAACACAATCATTCTAAGTGTATAAATTAACACTTAATGCCCACAAATTATAAAATTAACTAATTAATCTTTGGGTAATCCTGAAGTGTTTTATAATTAGTGAGCTTCAAATACCTATGAATTCATTATTTCATTTTTCCTAATAAACATTCATAAATCATGAGTAATTGAATTAAAATATTTCATAAATTAATATCCATTAAACATCAAAGCTTGGCCACTTTGGTAACTAACAAACAATCATAAATATGAATATTAAGATTATACATGTGCATAAATAGATTACACTTTAATCAGCAATGCACGTGCCGACTTATATCATCTTAAAATAATAGTACTAATAAAATAATAATAATAGCTCTCATATATATGGGTTCGACAACTTTCATATAATAATTAGCTTCATCTATGCTTTATGCAGTACCCATAATACAAATCTATAAACAAATAAACTTAATATGTGTATGCATATAAATCGTAAAATAAAACAAAATATTAGTGTTTACATGTAGCTTTGGTAACAAACGACTTTGCAAATAATTCCAATCCACAAAGGATACACGATTTGACCCATTTATTGTTCAATGCATTAACATAAATCGATAATTTTTATTTTATTTTATGAAGTCATCTTCTTTCATGGGAAATCAATTAAATAAACAATATATATATTTCCTGACAGTCAAATCCGGATTCTTTCATGGGAGACCAATTAATGCTATCAAAACTAGATCCATGCGGTAGAACAAAACAGGAGATACAAATAAAATTTTAATAACCATTAAATTCAACAAGTAATTATGCACAAATAATATGAGCTAAATAAATACACTCTCTCACACACACGCAGCAGTCAAAGCCGTCTTCTTTCATTGGAGACCAATTAATGCTATCAAAACTAGATCCATGCGGTAGAGCAAAACTTGCGATGTTAAGGATAACGATAATAATAATAAGTTTAAAATTTATAATAATAAATAATAAGAATAAGAATAAAAATTAATATTAATAATTAATAATAATAATAATAATATTTAAAAGTTTAA
Organism: Erythroxylum cataractarum; assembly: GCA_024703695.1. Taxonomy (NCBI): domain Eukaryota; kingdom Viridiplantae; phylum Streptophyta; class Magnoliopsida; order Malpighiales; family Erythroxylaceae; genus Erythroxylum; species Erythroxylum cataractarum. The sequence continues at coordinate 11,771,277 of JANJEY010000002.1, read as the reverse complement.
AATTTATAAATAACAATAATAATAATAATAACAACAATAATTAATAATAATAATAAGTTTAAAATTTAAATAATAATAATAATAATAATAATAATAATAATAATAATAATAATAATAATAATAATAATAATAAAGATGATGATGA
>JANJEY010000002.1:11579447-11589615 GCA_024703695.1 Erythroxylum cataractarum | reverse complement strand
GACCAATTTTTTTGCAAAGCTGGCATTTAACTAGATCACGATGGGAGGAACTGCCTTGCCATCCATCGGTACGAGACGGGCTACGCCACTGCAGGGGCTGTGTGTCATTGCGCCATTGCCTAGATCGATTGTCACCACGATCATTCGAACGCCAAGGCTGATTGGGGCGCCTGTTCGAACGAGAATTGGAGGTGTTGGGGGCTGAGCTTCGAGTAGCAACAACGGCTGTGATAGGGACAGCAGGCTTCTTTGTTTCTTCATGTTGCACAAAGATTTCATGGTCCATGAGTTTGTCATACAGGTCTTCATACGAAATGGTGGTGTCCCGGGCTCGGAGCGCAGCTGAGATTTCCTTGTATTCAGGGCCGAGACCGCGAAGCACTTGAACAACTAGTTCATCATTGGCAATCGGAGAGCCTGCTTGAGCTAATTCATCCGCTAGCGCGCGGATGCGGCTAAGATATTGGGACATGGTTTGGGTGTCTTTGGTTAACCTAGCAAGTTGGTCACGTAGGCTAAAGAGTCTAGATTGGGATTTATTTGCAAATGTGGTATGAAGGATTTTCCATGCTTGGGATGCCGTATTGGCATTTGCTACAGCTGGAGCAATTGTGGAATCGACAGAGGCCATGAGGGCACTTTGAATGAGTTTGTCTTGGCGGAACCATAACTTGTAGGCTGGATTGGGTTGGGCGGGGTTGCCAAGGGTGCTAGAAGGGGCTTCTTTGGAGCCATCAAGATGGCCAAAGAGCTCATAGCCATACATGAGCATCGACACTTGGGCTTTCCAAGTGGAGAAGTTGGCACTCCCGGTTAATTTGATAGGAAATTGGGAGGCGGGGTTAAATTGCACAACGGCATCGGTAGGGGCTGTGTTGGCCATGGAAGATCGACAGGAATGGGGGAAAAAAAAAAAAAACTGGGTTTAACTCGTTGGAGTATTATGGCTCTGATACCATATGAATGCAAGTGTAGGAAGGTAAAAACTTGTATATCATTTGCAATTACAACTGAGTTTAAATACACGCTGTACAGAGCCTACTATCCTTAAACATTAGCTAACAGTTTGAATTCAAAAACTACCTGATATATATCTTTCAAATATTACAGATAAAGCTAATCTTAACTACCATTTGATAAGATCAAAGTAGTTTGTTGACACACATGAACATGATACGTTTATACGCCCCCCGCAAGCTGAGGAGTTGAAACAACTCCAAGCTTGGACAGATTTCGAGTGAATAGATGTTTAGCCAGTGGTTTGGTGAGAGTGTCAGCAAGTTGATCTGGAGCATGAACATGGATCACCTGAATTTGTTTGTTCAAAACCTTAGTCCGAACATAGTGAAAGTCTACCGCAACATGCTTCATCCTTGTTTGAATAGCCGGGTTATGACTCAGGTAGAGTACACCAACATTATCACAGAGTATCTTTGGAGGAGCTGGTGGTGAGATGCACAACTCATGTAATAGATTCTGTACCCAACATACTTCAGAAACTGCATTTGCCACGGCCTTAAACTCTGCCTCTGTTGAGGATCGCGCCACCGTTTGTTGCTTCTTCGACATCCAACTAACCGGATTGGTGCCAAAGAAAAGGATTTGACCAGACGTGGAGTGACGATCATCAACATCTCCCGCCCAGTCAGCATCGGTATACATCGCCAAGTTGTAGTCACACTTGGATTGGAGGAGTAGGCCAAACTGTAATGTGCCGTGGAGGTACCGAAGCACTCGTTTAAGTGCTTTCCAATGCAAATCAGTTGGGGAGTGCATAAATTGTGATAATTTATTCACTAAGAAACTGATGTCAGGTCGTGTAAGGGACAAATACTGGAGTTTGCCAAGAACCTGTCTAAACCGGGTAGCATCACACGGACTCGACCCATCAGCAAGGGTCAGGGTGACGGAGTTGCTCATGGGCGTCACAGCAGGTTTGCAGTCATGCATTCCTTCAGCGTGCAAAAGATCACTTATGTAGCCTGCCTGAGATAGTGTAATACCAGTGGAATTTCGAACCACTTCAACACCAAGAAAATAGTGGAGGGTGCCCAAGTCTTTTAGAGAGAACCGTTGAGCAAGCGAATCAATAACTCGAGCTACAGCCATGGCATTGCTACCGGTGACAATTATGTCGTTAACATAAACGAGAACAACCAAGTGAACAGCCCCAGAGTGCATAATGAACAATGATGGATCTGAATTAGACTTAACAAACCCGATTGCCTGTAAATGAGAGGTGAGAGCCAAATACCAAGCTAACGGGGCCTGTTTCAAGCCATAAATTGCCTTGCGTAAGCGACACACAAAATCCGGATGGTCACGACTCTCATATCCCGGTGGTTGAGCCATATAAACCTCCTCCTGTAGCTAACCCTGTAGAAAAGCGTTGTTGACATCGAGCTGTCGGATGACCCAATTTTGAGAGACAGCCACTGAGAGTACCAATCGAATCGTTGTCGGTTTAACAATAGGGCTAAATGTCGCATGATAATCAATCCCCGGCCGTTGCGTAAATCCTTTCACCACTAAGCGAGCTTTGTATCGATCAATGGAGTCGTCCGGTTTTCTTTTGACCCTGAAAAGCCACTTGCACGCAACAATGTTTTTATTCGGTTCTCGTGGAACCAATTCCCAGGTGTTAGTACTCAATAATGCATCATATTCAGCTTTCATGGCTTCACGCCATTCAGGATATTTGTTGACTTGTTTAACTGTGGTAGGGGTGATAGGGGTTGAAAGTGTAGTCAAGTAGTTGAATTTCTGTTTCGGTTTGAATATATTATCCTGAGATCCAATGTTCTCAAACCCGGACCGGTCATCGAACCGGTGGCCTTACTGGTTACCGGTTCGACCGGTTCGACCGGTTTAACCGGGGGTTGAACCGGTGTGACGCAATAATTATGCAATAATTATATTTAATTATATAATATTAAAAAAATCAAATTGACCGGTTTTGACCGGTTCACACCGGTCCAATTAAGGACCGGTTTTAGGGTATGAACCGGACCGGACCACCGACCGGTCACCGGTCGGACCGGTCGGACCGGCCGGTCCGATCCGGGTTTCAAATAAGAGCTTACCTCTAAGTGAGAATGGGAAGTTTTTTTCTCCTAATTATTTAGTTTTTTTTTAACCATAAAAGTTGATAATTAGTATACCAAACTAGTCATCAACAAAGACAATGACATAAAAGAATCATAATTAGTTAATTTGAACATGTAATCTATTTTATTAAAATATAAAAAATTTTATTTCTACACATTTTTAAATAATTGAAAATTATTTATACTATCAAACTTACCTATTTTATCTCATTTCTTACGTAATTTCTTTCAAACAAATTTGATTGTAGAAATATTTTAACAAATTATATATCATCTTACCGAATAAAAAGTACGCAGGCCACAAAATATCTCTGAAGGCACTGAGTACAATATTAAACGAGTTCGAACCGGCCTTACCTTTTCATCTCACTTCACGTCCAAAAAAACAATGGAGCTTATTCCTTTAACTAACGAAGTCAGTACTCTTTCCCACTTGTGTGCGAGTTTAGTAATTCTAGCGAGTGCTACCCTCTTGAGCCCAACTCCTGCTTCAAAGAGATGCGACTTCCCAGCAATCTTTAACTTCGGGGACTCCAATTCTGATACTGGTGGCTTGGCTGCTGCCTTTACCCCTCCTAATCTTCCTCATGGACGGACCTACTTTCACATGCCGGCCGGAAGATTCTGCGACGGAAGGCTTATAATTGATTTCGTCGGTGAGTTTTTCTTTACCCTCAAAAACCTTTTTACTTTAGTTTATTAGTGGTCAGAAATGCAGTGTATGTTCTTAACTAGTTCTTCTTCTACTAAATTTATAGACTTGTTAATCAGTGCCACTGTTTCACTAACAAATTGCTGCTAATGAAAGTTTATTGTTTTAATAACAAGTGAAAGTAAGATTTTAACTATTTGCAGGATGAGATAACGGTAAAGCAACCAAAACCATAGTTAAAATCTAAATTCCTGGTCGTGGTAGGTCCGTGGGATTCCATTGTTTGCATCGAATTTCCTACTTAACCTTTTGAATTAACTTGTTTTCATGTGACCAATTGTATCAGCAAGTAGCTTCAATCTCCCATTCTTGAGTGCTTATCTGGATGCCCTTGGGACCAACTTCACTAATGGAGCTAATTACGCCACAGCAGCTGCCACCATTAGACTGCCAACCAGGATCATACCCAATGGAGGGTTTAGTCCATTTTATCTTGATGTGCAATTCGAACAGTTCCAACAATTTAAACAAAGGTCTCGAATGATTGAGCGTCGAGGTAATTTAAAAAATGGCTGCTCCGATCTTTCTATAGCTCACCATCAACTTCTAACTCAGGCTAAGTTGAAACATACAACTCTGACGAGTAGGCTAATTAGCATATGTTAATGTAGGAGGAGTATTTGCAACATTGATACCCAAGGAGAAGTATTTCTCACAAGCATTATATACATTCGACATAGGCCAAAATGATCTTGGAGCCGGATTCTTCGCTAATCAGTCCGTTGACCAAGTCAACGCATCTGTCCCTGACATTATTGATAGGTTCGTTATAAATGTCAAGGTAACTCTACGCTTAAACTTATACCTATTCGCTAATAATTCATGTTATGTTAAACTCTGGGTTGCTACGTATGAATCATGACATGCAGTTAAACGAAAAACTAATTATGATGATTGGTATTGCATGATATGCAGAACATATACAAGGAGGGAGGTAGATCATTTTGGATACACAACACAGGGCCAATAGGTTGCTTGCCTTATATATTGACCAATTTTGCTTCGGCAGAAAAGGACACCGCCGGTTGTGCCAAGGCTTACAATGAAGTTTGTCAATACTTCAACTTCAAATTAAAGGAAGCAGTTGTTGAGCTGAGGCAGCGATTTTCTTCCGCTTCCTTCACTTACGTAGACGTCTACTCTGTCAAGTATTCTTTATTCCAGGAGCCTGAAAAATACGGTACTAATTCTTCTCCTCTGATAAATTGAATGTGGCATGTATTGCGTTTCTTTGTTTTAATTGGTTTTGTCTCCAAATTGCAGGATTTGAGCTTCCACTGATCTCTTGCTGTGGGTATGGAGGCAGGTACAACTTCAGCATTGCTGAATGTGGAGACACTACAGTTTTAGAGAATGGTACCAGAATTTTCGTGGGTTCATGTGATCGTCCCTCAGTTCGAGTGAATTGGGATGGGATTCACTATACCGAGGCTGCTAACAAGTTCGTTTTTGATAAACTTTCTACAGGTGCCTTTTCTAGTCCACCTATTCCACTTGAAATGGCATGTCACAGGACTTTCTTAGATATATAAGTAACGAATCTACGCTTGTTACCAAAATAAAAAGTCACATAGATCAATACCGTAATCGATGCACAGGTTAGTTAACGACATCTTTTGCCGTTTAATGTACTATTTAAGAAACTTTGTGTACTTACTTTATGCTCATATCACCACTTATTTTAAATTGCAGTCATGTTATTTATAGATTTTGCGATCTAGAAAATGAATTACAGATACAAATTTTGTTAAATTGATAACAAATTATTTCTAAATAATTGGCACTTCTACTTATCAATAAATTTAATTATTTCTTAAATAAACAATTTAAACTTTGGGAAAATATATATAGTCAACGTATCTAGTACACAAGACTACCCATTTTGGGAGAGTCTAGGAAGAGTCATAATGTACGCAATCTTATTTTTGTATTTTTACAAAGAAATTATTTTCGTCACTCACCCTCGTATATATTTTATATATAATGTCAGAAAAACATATGCATTAAAATTTGTACATCAAAAATCATTTTAAAGACATTTATAGACAATAATTAATGTATATCGAAGTGTTATTGTTAAGATATTATATTCTATTTTCACATTATTTGTATTTTAATTTATTTGGGATATCTTTTGTAATAAAAAAGTTGATTTGGTATAAGATTCTACTATCTTAGAATATGTAGAATTCTGGAAGTTAAAGATTTTTGTGAAAGGAAAGAATCCTTAAATAATAAAGAATCCTAAAGGAGGAAGGACTTGATGCAAATAAGAAGTCCATGGTGTGAAAAAGATTTATTAATCTTAGATGTTGTGTTTTGGGCTTTTTTAAGGATCAATCACAAAATTCTACAGCAAATTTTTGTTTGAAGACTCTCCATGATTATGTCATGATGTTGATGCGCATGTAGGAGAGTTTTTCATTGACTCAAGTGTCTGTTTTTTTAAATTCTTGATTTAATCATTTGAGATATTCCTTTCTTTGTTTCATTCTTTGTTTTAAAATCCTCTGTTGAGGTTAATATGAGTTAATCATGCTATTGGGGGTAGGATTCTCTCACGGGGTGAGCACGAGTAGGTAGCTTCAAGAAGTGAGTGATGTCGGCTCTGTAATAGCCTTATATAAGTCTTATACCTATGAAAGTTAATTAATCTAAGTGAGAACTCCATAGATGTAAACTATGTGTACTGAATTGCCTTAATTTTTTTTATATTTTGCATGTGTGATTAATTGCAGTTCACTCAATTTTTCTAATTGCGATCAAATTCTGAAAAATCGTAGTTGTCATCCCAATTGATTTTTGAAAAATAACTGTAAATTTTAGTTTGAAGCAATCGTGTCAGAATAGAAAATTTATTGAAATTCAACCTTAAGTTTTTCAATTGGTATCAGAGCAAGGTTTACCTCATCAAAACTTGATGTGTCAAGTTGGTGTAGATCAGTATTCCACACTTATGGCTACTAGAGAAGGAGCATCGATTACTAGACCACCTTTACTAGATGGCTCTAACTATCCTACTTGAAAATCAAGAATGAAAGTGTTTATTCAAGCACAAAAGACTAAAGCATGGACTTCTGTATTGAAAGGTTGGACTCATCCTATGACAACTGATGAAAATAATGAAGCGATACCAAAAGATCCATCTAAATGGACAAAGGTTGAAGAAGAGGACGCGCATGGTAACTCTCAAGCAATGCATGCAATTTTCAGTGCTATAGATGAAGGATATTTCATTATGATATCAACGTGTGAATCAGTAAAAAAAAAAAGCTTGAGATACATTACAAACCAAACATGATGGATCACAATCAGTGATAGCATCAAAACTTTAAATGTTGGTTACTATATTTGAAGAGCTTAAGATAGAGGAAAGTGAAACTATTGGAGACTTTCATGAGTGGTTGCGTGATGTCGCCAATCAAGTACATCAACTTGGCAAGAAGTACTCAAATCTAAAACTTGTCAAGAAAACCTAGAGATCGATGCCTTTTAGATTCATAACGAATATTACAGTTGTTGAAGAAGCTTATAACATTAATAAGTTATATTTGGATAACGTAATTGAAACTCTCACAAAATTTGAGATGAACCTATTGAAAGACAAGCGTGATAAGAATAAAGGACTAGTGCTTCAAGCCAAGGTTGCTAAACCTGTGCATGATTCAAGAGATGATTCCGATGAAAATGATGATCTAGAGTTGTTAAAAAAATTTTCAATAAGTGGTTGAAGAAGACAAAGAAAGATATATCTAAGTTTAGGTAGGATGGTGGGAGTTCATCCAACTATACTTTCAAACAACAAGAAAAAAACTCAAAAGGGTGAAAAGAAGGCAAAGAAGATATAATGCCATGAGTGTCAAGGTTTCGGGCATATGCAAGTGGAGTATGCTAATACTCTTAAAAGGAGAAAAATGAAGTCTTACACCAGAAATTGGAGTGAAAACAAATATGAAAGTGAGTATAGAAGCGAAGAAGAAATTGTGAGTCTTCATATTGTATTGGTTGCTTTATATAAAGAAAGTCTAGTTGCTTGCTTAGTAGCAACTAGTGAAGAAGTTGAAGGTGAAGATTCAGATTCAGATGTTTCTAATTCTAATTCTAATAACGACAGCAATGATAGTGATTTAAAATTAAAAAAGGAAGATATTTTCATGGTCTATAAACTAATGTATAACAAATGGGAGAAAAGGTGTAAACAAAATGAGAAGTTAAAAAGGGAGAATGTCACAATGACCAATGTTATTCAAGATCTGGAGGTAAAGTTATTATCAACAAAAGATGAACTTAATGAAACCAAGCTAAAGTTGATCAATACAGATAAAGGAATAAAAATATTGAATGGCAGTATGGAGAAGCTATAAGAATTACCGAAAATTGAAAAAAAAAACAAATGGGATTTTCAAGGTGTTGGATATAAAGGTGAATGTTCTCAAGTAAATAATGAGCAAAATGGTAAAGTTAGACTTTTTAAAGAAGCAAGATCAAGTAAGCAAGGAGAATTTTCAAAAAGCAGTAAAAAATTCGTGCCTACTTGCTACAAGCTACTACAAATGCTATTCTATAATGCTCAAAATAGAAAATCCAAACATTCATGGAAGAATCTTTAGTATAAGAGGCTACTAAAGTAGATTTGGGTAAGAAAGAACCAACTACAAGCACTTAAGGCTCTTAAATCTAGGTGTGTCAAGTCTCACAATGGATGACATTTTGACAGTGGGTGTTCAAGGCATATGCAGGTGAAAAAGCTATTTGATGAATTATCAAAGTTGTATGGATGGTCATGTCACATTCGATGATGGGAAGAAAGCAACGGTGATTGGTAAAGGAACTCTTTACATGGATAGATTGTCTCATTTTAAAAATGTACTTCAAGTGGATGGTTTAAAAGTCAACTTGATAAGTATTAGCCAGCTTTTTTATAATGGGTTGTTAGTCAAGTTCACCAGTGATAAATGCAATGTGTTAAATCAACAAGGAGGTTGTATATTAATTAAAAGAAGATTGGTGGATGATTGCTACATGTTGCAGGTTATTACTTTTTGCAATTCAACCACATATGATGATATGATTCTATGGCACCAAAAGCATGGCCAAGCCAATTATGACCTCATCAATAAGTTGAGCAAATTTGAAGCGGTAAGAGGTTTGCCTATAATGAACAAAGATGATAAAACTATTTGTAGCGCTTATCAAATGGAAAACAGATGAGAGAACCACATTAAAAAGTGAGCAATGTTACAACTTCTTAAGTACTGGAATTAATTCATATGGATTTAGTAGGCTCAACACAATATGCTAGTCTTAATGGAATGAGGTATAAGTATTTTTTGACATATGTTGATGACTACTTAAGATATACTTGGGTAGCTTTCTTAAAAGAAATCGAATGCTTTTGGTGCATTTAGAAACTTATGTATGCGGATTACAAATCATAAAAGCATGGCAGTTTAAAGGATCATATCTAATCATGGAAGGGAGTTTGAGAATGCAAGCTTTAATAACTTTTGTGATAGACATAAGATTATGCAAGAGTTCTCGATGCATAAAACCCCACAATAAATTAGAGTTGATCAAGATGTTTTGACTATCATGTGTGATAATAAGAGTGCTATAAACATCTCCAAAAACCCTGTTCAACATTCAAGAACCAAGCATATTGATTTGAAGTATCGTTTCATTCGAGAGTTAGTGGTGACTAAAATTGCACTTCTTTCCTATATAACAACTGAGAAGTAACTGGTTGACATATTTACCAAACCTCTTGACTCTATGTGTTGGACCTCGCTTCCAGAGTCCAACATTTGGAGTCATAAAGCGTGAACATATCATCCTATAGGGTTATTTCCATGGACCCTCATTACCCATCATCCCACAAGGGTGGCATGCCCACACTAGTCAAACATCAAAAAACAAACTCATTTCTCCTATTTCAAAACAGATTTTGGGAAACCTCAATCGGAATTACAATTTGATTCCTTCAAAACATTTGTTCCCCATTGTCTTAAGTTTTTAATGACACCAAAATGATTTAATTTGGTTCAGAAATCTGAAAATTAGGGCCCAAACATTTTCAGACTGTTATTAAACTGAAACTATTCACTATACCCAAATTCCATCTAGAAATTGAAAGTCTTAGGCACTGAGTTTATATTTGATTCCTTAAGATAATTTGTAGCTCTATGTCTCTAATTTATTTTGAAATAATAATTATCTCATTCAGAATTCTACAGGTCAAGATATCATCAAAATACCGAAGTATGTTCAGTAAAATATCCAATTCATACTCTTCCAACCCATACGCTTACTTTGATTCAATCAATCTTTTTCAAATCAACACCAAAGTCTA
>JANJEY010000002.1:11554128-11576656 GCA_024703695.1 Erythroxylum cataractarum | reverse complement strand
TATTATTATTATTATTATTATTATTGTTGTTGTTGTTGTTGTTGTTGTTGTTGTTGTTGTTGTTGTTGTTGTTGTTAATAATAATATTATTATTATTATTAATTGTTGTTATTATTATTAATTATTGTTATAAATTTTCTACCTACTATTTTTAATATTATTATTTTTATTATTAATTTTATTATACCAAATTAATTATCTTATTATTATTATTATTTATAAATTATTATTATAAATTTTGTAATTTTATTATTATTATTATTATTATTATTATTATTATTATTATTATTAGAGATAGAAAACAGGTATATGTTGGTTTTTTGTTAAAAAAAACATGTTATCAAAATTCAGAGAGACGATGCTTTCTGGTTTTTGTAAAATTATTGTGATTTTTTATTTTCAGAAACAAAAAATCGCAACAGAGTAAACCAAACACGTTTTACTCACCTGTTTTTTTTTTTTTACAAAAACGACAACAAAAAGGAAAAAAAATATAAACAAACAGCCCCTAAAGATAAATTTATTTTTTATAGTATAGCCTAGTGAATGTGAATATGGTTCTTACGGAGACATAAATACTAGTGATAACTATCTTTCTATTATCTAATCTAACAGAAAAAAAAAACTTAAATAAAATGGTTAACTAAACTAGAATTACTAATCTAAAACAATAAAATAATAATTAATATCTAAATATAGAATCCCCCTTAGAACCTTTTTATGTCTAATTTTATCTTATTTCATATATTAGTCCTAGTTTCTTAAAGTAGAAATTTCAAAGTTATTACTATATTCTTTCAAGAAATATAGATCCTACCCATTTTTAATCAAAACCTTTAACTTGTTCTATGAATTTCTTTGTTAAATTTAACTCGAATAAAAAAAATATGAGATCATATCTCTAAGATTCTATGCAATTCTTATTATTTACCAAGATTTATTTATACATATGATTTCTCAATCCCTATATGTGAAATATAAGATTGCATTAAAATGTTAACAAATTTCAGTTTAAACACAATAATAATTATGAATAGTTTACAAGAAAGCTTGGGGCTTTTATTAATGGCCAAAAGTGCGTTTTGAATCTCATTGTTTATAAAAAAAAAATACAACTTCAATCCTAATGTTTTGAAGTGTTCAAATTGAACCCCTAAAATTTTCAAAACGTTTAGAACAAATCCTAAATGAACTAAAATTTTGACGTGATCAACATATGTTTTTTAAACAGAAAGTGAGACTCACTTGTCACGTAGCAAGTAAGACCACTCTTATACATTCCCCATAATGGGTCCTACTTGCGACATGATAGTAGGGCCCACTTTTTATTTTTAACAAATAATGTCACGTTAGTAATAATGTGACATTTAATTAATAAAAAGTTAACATCGTTAAATTCATTCACTTATGGTTTATTTTGAATGTTTTGAAAATGTTAAGTTTCAATTTAAATGCTTTGGAATGTTAGGATACGTCCTGTATTTTGTTATAAATATTAAGATTCAAAATACACTTTTAACCTTTATTAAATCAAAGAATTATTCTAAACAAATAGTTTTAAAGTTTACCTTATCTAGATCTATCCTAATTAAGTTCATACTAAGTTAAAGGAACCCAACAAAAATTAAGAAAGAATACAAAATAAAAGAACTCATTCTCATGAATCTTGAAATCTTGACAGAAATTTGTTTCTCTCTCTAAGGTTACTTATTTTTGTAGTCATATGCTACCATCGTAACAATCTCTATCTCTTTTATTCTCCGAAAGGTCCTAAAAATGGAAAATATCACTACCAATACAGATCTTAACATGAATCTATATTGCAATCATGTTATTCCCTCGCACTTTATTATATAAAAACTATTAAACTTCATAAAGTATTTTTAATATGGGTTTATATTACACCCCTATTACTTAACTACTCAATAATCAAAACCTAAATCATTAATCCTTTGAGAACATGAGTTTATCTTGACTATATATAATAGAAACACAAATATGGATTGAACATGACTTCGTGCTTTAAATCTTTCCTTTAAAATTGTGTCAAACTTACTCCAACTTGATTCAAATTTATCCAAATTCCTTATTCTTTATTAAGGAGCTAAAATAAAGTCTGAAAATAACATGCAAGTCAAACTGAGTGTCAAATCCTATAAAAACTCAAAATACAAGCAAAACACTCCTAAAATCATCTTAAAATATAGTATAAATATCACTTATTAAATTCTCTCACACTTTAGTATTTTTTTTCCTCAAAAAATTAATCTTAAAGACATCAACTTGGGCAAGTTCGATTCTAAGAAGGCAAAACAATTTAATAAAAAGGTTAGGTATCATCGTTATTAATCCAATCATCCCATTTATCAATAACAATAACTTATAATTCAATTTCAACATAACTAAATAATCTTTCATTTTTCTCAATCAAATTTCACTTCATATATAAAGTAGAAATTAAAAGAGTAAAAAGTTTAAGCCAAGAAGCATTTAATAAGCCATAATAACTAATTTTATTTGAATTCTTTAATGAGAATGATTAACTTAGCTGAAGCATCAATTCAATACTTTTATGCGAGAGTAAAAACCATATCATGAATAACTATTGTTACTCATAACTTTAACCAATTACTTAGATAAAGCATAATAGAATTTATTTGTGCTCACTTTATTTATTGTATTTTTCACCAATTCACAATCACATTAGATTATTCAGTCACTCATGAACCTAAAGTCAAAAATTAAAAAAATGTGAATATTATACATTGGGCCCATCATTCAATTTGAGCAACATTATAAGATTATTTAGTAAGTTTCAACTATACCACTCATCAATGGGCATATCTGTTAACCTAATGCAATCAATTCATATAATAATATCACTTCCAATAGATCAACTCAATTAATTCAATATCCTTTCCTGATTTTTAGAAATTTTTACTTACTAAGTTAAATGCAATTAGACTAAATGCTTATAAATAAACTAAGACTTAATGTAGTCACTCCCTCATACTTAAATTTTTACATTACCCTTAGTATACAAAACATACAAGAAGAAAAACAAACTAGAAAATCAAGGAAAATTAGGGTAGTTAGTACTCCCCTAATGTTAAAAGATCGCAAGACTTGTCAAATACCATCAATAATCATTAATCATATAAATATATTAACAATTTAAATCTCATCTACTAATTAGTCATTAGTGGTTCCTCAACTTCTGGCTCACTCTTCAGTTATGTCTCTGTTGTCAACTCTCTAACTATAGTTTGGGGACAAATTGGTGGTGGATATCAAACATGTAAAAATGTTCTATAACATGAAGAAAAAATGAATATGTATTGAATATTGTGTGGCATATATAGCTCGTAAAACTCATCTAAATATCGTTCTAAGTAAAATGATCACAATCCAATAGGGAAAGACCATAAAAAATGCTCATATCAATGATATTAGAATTGCTTGCTTTTAAGTCAAAGCACATACAACAAAACACTAACATCTTGCAAAAATATACTAAAACTATTGTTATAAAGTTATTAAATTGAAGCGAAAGTATTTCATTCATTGAATTACCTCCCAGCAAGTACTTCTTTACGAGTCTTCTTACTAGATTTCTTACTCAAATGAAAGACTTGATTCTATTCCCCTTCCGTCCTTCAATCGTTACATAAGAGAGTTGCGATGCATGACAACCACGATAACTTTAGGATCATTTTGATACATTAATTTCAATTTATATTTTATAAGTAATAGCATGTTAGAAGACATAATTATAAGAGTGCATATTGCGTATATTTGAAAGACTTAATGTTACATTTTAATTAAGTCATGCACTTTTATTTCATAACTTCTACATCTTTTAATTTATATTTTTGTAACTACTTTTAGTGTGTATATTAATGAGATTTATTTATATTAATTTATTATTCATAAATATATTTAAGATGGTTTGGATGTGCTAATTTTAATGCTTATTTTTATGTAAACTTGTGCGTAAAATATATAATTTGCAAAAATTTAAATTATTTAAAAGACTCTTTTTAGACTTCGAACATGTAGTATATCAGACATGGACTAATCAACTATTATTTATATGAAGATTTAATACAACTCTTAAACTCGAACTGAAATAATTAAATTTGACATAAAAATAACTTATTAGTTATATTTAATTATTAATTTAAGTTGATTTTAATTTGTTCAAGTCGAGCTTAAAAATTAAGCTAAGTTATCATATTAGTGATTTTTGACTAGTTCATATCACATATAGTTCGTCATTATTTTTTTCAAAATTTAAAAGAAAGTATCTCTACAAATTATTTTAAATAAAACTCAAAAGTTATTTTTCATAAATTGAGATTTAAGACCAACTCCTCCTCACGATCTCAACCATTAGAATGACAACAAGAGACCACCTCCGACCTTCTGAAATTAACCTGTTGAGCATTATATTTCATAGATTATTTACTTATAGTGGGAAAGAAATAGAGAGGATGAAGTCGTGAATGGGAGAAGTCATCAATGAGGCCTTTTTGAAATGACAGGTAGGTAAGACAATCAGACCTAGCCCAAGTTAACAGGTCAAGTTCAGGTCAAGTTAACAGGTCATACGTCAGGATTTCTTGGCATGTTCGAGAGCAGTGAAACAACACATTTTTTGAATTTTTTAAAAATAAGAAATCAAGTCGAGCCGTGGGCTGGCAATCTAGGCCCAGTTTGGCCACAGATCGGACCCGACTTCAATCCATTACCATCCCTCGAGGCCAGCACCTTCCTGCATCACGCAATCTTTACATTTTATATTGTATTAAAATTCAATATATGCAATTTGAAATTTTGTTTTTTAAATAATAGAGAATATAGATAGAAATTGATAACATAATTTATTAAAATATAAATTATTAGCATTTAAATGAACAAATCTTATGTTTTATTATTGAACATCTGTTTTAACAACTTACAATCAATAATAAGAATATTTTAAAATAGGATTATATTTGTACTTTAACAGTTTATTATTTTTCTTATTTTATTAAAATTAGAGTTTCAACAACTTTTTTATATACACATACGCAAGTATGATCCGCAAATGTTCAATTTTCAATTAAAATGTGATAAGTTATTCTAAAAGTGATTATTAAATTTCAAATGTGATTCTTAAAATTAATCATTCTTTCCTTTTCTTTTTAAAACTCTAGCAATTCCAACCAAAGATTTCAAATATCTTAATATGAATGTTCATTAACATATATACAAATTAAGTACCTTAAAATAAAAGAAATTAGACCTAAACCTAAATTACAATAACCCAAATTTTATGTAAGTTTTAGTAATTAGTTGATATTTCTTCTGTCCATTCTACGTCATATGGACATAAGTCCAAGCAGGTAAATATTAACTTTATAAAACGTAAAAAAAAACACATTATATGTAATTCAAAAACATAAAATTCATAATAATTTAGTTCAATTTGGTTGTCACAAAATATTTATAATTTAATAAAAGAATATTCAAAATCCGTGTAGCCATACTTCTATTCTAAACGTATGCTTGAAAACAGCGCTAGTGCAGATAAACATCGGGGAGAAGATATGATCAAGCAAAGGTCTTCTCCTGACAACGACCGGTGGATCAATTGATCCAGATTTTTCACTTAAGGCTCTCCTCTCTAAGGAGGTCTTGAGTTTGAGTCACGCCAAAGGAGGAAAAATAGGTATGTTTTCTATTAATGATCCTCTAGCTCCCTGAACAAAGCTCCTTGATCGGATCAACTACGGACGCCTCGTTTCCAGCGGCAGTGTGAGAATTGGAGCTGCTAGGGAACCTGGGGGTTGATGGGAATCTGATGCTGAGCAGAAGGGAGTCAGTGATCAATCATCAGTTGAACAATCTAGAGTGTGTGAAGACTCCTTGTGCGTAGAAGTGTACAGGCTACGTAGAAATCTGAGAAATCTTGGGTTTCTAAATTTACATCCTCTAGGCTCTTGGGGTGGGGTCGTAAGAGCTTAGGATTAGTCTGACTAAGCTAGGATACCTAATGTAATAAAAAAAAAAAAGTCTTCTGCTGCACTGTTTTGCATGATCTAGTAGTCGTGTCTCATCTGTGGCCACGAACAGCAGCTTTGATGACCTTTTGGACACTTACACACTCTATATTTACTTATTCAGGCTGAGATGAACCAGTAACTTCTTTGATTTAGTAAGACGGACCTTCTTTTTCTTCTTTGGTGACGCGAATTTGATTATGATGTGATTTCAGCTAGAAAATCTTGATAACTTGAAGGGTTTCTAACTCTTTTGGGTACAATTTTTGGAGCTTTATACCAACAAAGCAGATGTTACTTGATCATGACGTTGTTGATGAATATGTGAAAAGGGTAAAGCCGTCTGAGTTCTTTGTTTGTTTGAACTGTAGATTAAGAAACTGAAATAGGCAAAAAGATAATGTATTACATTGGCTATGGGAGGATAGGAGTTCCTAACCTTTTTTAAAATTTAATTTATGGTAAATATTGATGTGACCGTACAATGTGCTTACTAAAAGTTGTTTGACTTCAGCTTGGATAGTGAGGCCTTTATCTTAAAGCAAAAGAAACCAAAGCTGTTGCCCTTTTAAGGCTTTTAATCTTCTCGGTGCTTTTTTTTTTTGGTTTTAGAACAATGTAAGAGAACAGGGGACCCTGGCCTGGCCTAGTTTGCTACACCCATCAAATCACTTGGGGTATAAATGAATAGAGCTTTCTCATGAGGTTACGAATTCTGCATGTAACCAAAGCAATCAAGACCAGCTTCTCGTTCTTGTACAATGTCGTCGCGAGGCTAAGGTGAGAATTGGTGGTCTGGTCACTTTCGTCCACTTCGTATGTGTAGTCTTCTATAAAACACAACTTGTGGTCCATTCTCTGCACATAACAAAAAGGGTCCCATTGCCAGAGTTAGCTGTCAGGGACAAACAAGATGCCCTGTTCAAAGGGTACTCGTGAACAAATCACTGAACCAGTTTTCTTTTTGCACTGGAGAAGTGAAATTCAAGTACATTGTTCACCCCAGCTATAAAATAAAACTATCAGAGTATCATTTTTGTTTATATTTTTACGATTATTTTAAGAATCATATCAACTTCGGATCAAGAAGAATGCCAAAAATGGATCGACCTTCAAGAAATAAAGAAATTTTAAGTTCACGAGGAACATAATGTTACACTGACAAGAAATTTTGATTGGAATATAAAATCACATCAAAGCGGCCTTTTTGGAAGAACAGGGCGTACATCTTCCCACGAGACAACTACAAGACAAGTTCTGATACTATACGTTAGGGCCCCTAATGTTCCTTATGGTTTCCCACTTTACACAAAGCACCTAACAGAGGCTCTGCTGGTGTTCGAAGTATGGGGAAAGTGAAATGTTTGCAACTTTTTTTTTTAATCTTTTTTCATTATGCATCTGCCACCAACAACGCAATATTGTAGAAACCAAACCACGTTATCAGATCTTTTACAGCCTGTACTGTTTAGAGAAAAAAAAAGGTATATTGAAAAGAAATGCAAGAACCATTGGATTCTAAAGCCAAGCAATTTGTTGTTTTTTTCATACAAGTGATGATAAAGTTGTTTTGACTCTACCATCTCAATCATGTAGAACTTTACAGTGCATGTTGAGCCTAAATCCACCGAGAGGGATGGTGGTGGTGGAAAAAGACTTTAGTGTCATTTTATTCTTTGGTCCTCCTCTTTGTCAGAGTCCTTATCCAACCTTTCCTCACCTTGACTCCTTCTACTTTGTTGCCCACATGGCACACACTTCCTTTGCCAGACCTAGACCTAGACCTCTTCCATCTGACAAGCTGCAACAAGTGACCAATCTGCTTCCGCCACCTCAAAGAGGCATGCGGTTTTGCATGCTCTATCACGCTCATGCTGTCCACCGAGTCATTGGGTTTCTTGGTCTCTTCTTTGGTCACAACATGGCTCCAAGTCTTGCCACATTCTTCGAGAGGGCCTTTAGAAACAGGGCCCTTCTCCCATGAAGCAACTCCGTTCTCTTCAAACTTGATTGAGATGAACGAGTCTGCATAAAAGAATATGCCTAAGTTGAGCTAATCGCCACTTTATATGCAACAGACACTAAAGCTAAGAAAAGAAAAGATCACATAATGGCCACTTTATACGCAAGAAAGACACTCAAACTAAGAAAAGAAAGGATCAGATAAAAGGATTTCCTGTCTTCTACAAATAGCTTATGCTTAGGATTTGACTGAAAGGAACTGACATCGAATTGAAGCTAGAGGGGTCCCTCTTTAGATTTTCTTGCCGTGAGATCATGCAAGGCCTATCTGTAATTATGCATATGCTACTAAATTCAGTTGCTAACCTGCTGCTTAATTATAAGCAAAGTTTCGTATCTCTAGAGCAGCCACTAAAGATCGTAATGTAATTTCTATTCTTTTAAAATACAGTTTTCCAGGGAAGGTTGGAGGTTGTTTACTTGTCAGATAATTTAATCTGTTCACAAGTTCATATTCAAGTTGCAGATGATTGATGTCTTTCCTCGCTTCATTATAAATATATATGGCTATTGTTCTGATAGAGTGGCTTCTAACTATTATCAGAAGATACAATATCAACCATGATAAGAATCTAAATCCTTCTACCCCTCATTTTCCATGAACATAAACTATTACTTAGATTTGACCCCTCTTTTGTCAGCATTAGGCATATACAGACACGCTATAGGACATGCTTCGTCTCAGTTCCCTCACGTTACTGGAACTCTAGAGCAAAAACAATCCGGGAGTATTGGAAATCGATGTAAACAACAGAAAAGACACTAATAAAAAGACCAGATTAAGAAAACACAAACACACACCTTCAAGGCTGGTGGAGGCATCGTAAGAATCATCAGGCAAGTTGTCCGATTTGGAATGCCGGAATTCAAGTCGATGAAGGAGTGAACCTAAAGCAAAGATCTTGGGAAGGTTGATGGGTGGCTTCTTGTGTGCAACACCTTGTTGATGATGATTATTTCTATTATGAGCTCTTTTAGTGCTTGAAGAAGAAAGTCGACGACTTTGCTTTGCAGCCAATACCAGAAGCCTCTCTCTGAGACATATTGCACAGACCCCTATAACAACCTCTTTAGGATGGAAATAACAGAAAGAGTTGTCTTCTCTGCGCCTCTCCTGCCTGTCCATGTTATGGTGAAGAACAACAATGTGTGAAGAGACTACTGACTTAAAGAATTAAAGAAGGATAGATAGATCATACAAAAGCGAAGTCAGGAGATAGAGAGAGAGGAATAGTTCTTTGTACAACTATGTGTGCGGGCTATATATACACACACACACACTCAAGTACACAACTTAGGAAGTGAAAGTGGAATTTACAAGGACAGCTTTCTGGTAAGTGAAGTCTGGAGAAAACAGGAGGCGGGTAGTGTCTTTCGGGGTTCTAAACACACAAGATGATGCTTATACTCTACAATACACGAGACTTGAGACCAAAACTTACCCTAATTTAACCTGTCAATATGTTAAAACAGTTTTGTCTCTTCCTTTCAAACAAAAAGTGGCAGAAATTTACAATTCAGGCTTAACAATTTCGTCGGTAAACAAAGGCTAAAGCAAAACGCCGGCCTATCAAGGTCACTCGAGGTTGGGTGCTGTGGAATGGGTCCATTGATCTAGAGTCAAAATTTGCAACTCCATTCTTTTATTGTCTACTGTTTTAATTGTTTTCTATCGCTGAAGAACGTGTGATGTAAAGCATATGAGAGCCCCTCAACTCAACAGTCCTGAGTGTCCTGTTAGGTGCCATGAAGTTCATAAAAGCGGGCGTTCCATATCACTTCATGGAGTTGTAGAATTATGAGTGGTCATCACAAGAGCTTTCACTATGTTTTCAAAGTGATTGACTTGGACTTTGATAATTAGCTTACGGAGAATTGATCCCAAGTTCATGGAGATATTTCCGATTATTTTAACCTTAATAAACAAAAAAGATTTGTTTCAAGTGATCACAATATTTCCATAAATGACACTGGAAATTACTTCTGTTTTGAGATAATATATATAATTCAAGTAGCTCTGCTTCTCAATAATGATTTGATTTAAGCCAAATAATGATACCAAAATGAGTAAATACAAGAGTTAAATAGCACATATATTTATTACTAGTGTTGAGGAAAGAGAGTGGCATAAAAGTCCCCTCAAAAAGTGATTGAAACAAACAAACTAAAGAGCACATGGGAAGAAGGGGGGTTTGTTTCCAGTTTGGCTGGCTTCAAGTACAGGTTCACCTTATTGGATGGGGAATTGGTGGGTCTCATCCTTGCCAATCCCATTCTCAAATTAGTCTTTTGCCCCCCTCCCCTTTAAGTTAGCCACCATCTTCTTTACCCAACTGCCACTCCCACGACTTTTCATTTCTTCTGTTCTGTGTTAGCTTGCCTGACTAAGTCCATCTAACTCTGGGGTCCATTGATGCTCATGATAGCTTGAAAAAGAAGGAAGTAATAATAATTTTAGGAATTTATGCAATTGACTCCTCTTGGAGTCGTTAGACACTGATTCAATATTGTTATGTGTCACGATCTTTGATAAACCAACAACGCAGTCTGCTACTGTTTACCGTTTTTAATACGTACAGTTCGTCCATTTGTTCAACACACTAATAATTCAACATTGAACAAAACCGAGTAAAGTTCGAGAAATCAAGGACTCTTCTCTTCCAATGTTCTCTTACAAGAGACTTTTTTTTAAAAAAATCATCATGAGTAAGAAATATTCAATTCCAAACCAAGCTCACGAACCAAATTCAGTTTGACTAAAACTAAACTAAAGTTCCAACGAATTTTTAAAAAGTCCAAACCCGACCTAAGGTACAAGCTTGAATTTTTTGAACATGCTCCAAGCCCTGGCTATTCAAATTCAATCGTGCTTGAGATCAAACTCCAACTTACTAAAATCTTTTGAGATAGGGATTCAGAGATTCAACCCACTGTCATTCCTAATTTTTGATTTGTGTTCCGTCATGCATATCACAAATTCATCTCGTTCAATTCAGTATATGCTTAGTTAAGTATCATGTTGTAAAGACCAAAGGCTAAATCGCTGCTGACATTGGTTCACAAACAAGCGACCACAAAATATCGGAGTTCAATGACCAGATTTTTGCTGCTAAACCTTCTCCATGGGATCTACCGTATAAAATGGTACCCAGAATGCAGAAGCTCAAAATCAAATTATAAAGTCAAACTTGTTTCAAGAAAAGACATGATTTAAGGTACTACAGAGAGGAATGGAAATTCCAAACAAAATGCAAGTGAGGAAAAGTAGCATATTACATCATTGAGAAGAGAAAAAAGAAGCATTCTTTCAACAGTAATTCTTGGTTATCATCAAAACAAAGGTAGTATTTCTGTTTTCCTCAGACTCATCATTCATATAATTTAGAAAGGTCTTCTGAGAAAGCCTTCCTAATGGCCTCTCTCTTGATTTTAAGAGCAGCAGTAACTAACCCTGACTCAGGACTCCATGGAGAGGGAAGCAACTTAATCTTTGCAGGAATCTCAAACTTATCCAGGCGTGCCTGCTTGGCTGCCTGCAGATCAATAAAATAAATAATAACTATTAAAGATGATTGTCTTTCTCTTATCCATTCACGCTTTTGCATGGCGGAGATGTTGGGGTGAAGGATTTCAGAAAACAGTATGCTTGCCTAATGTTCCAAGAAGAGAACATCAAGACTCTTGACAATTTACAGGAAGATTAATGGACGGAAAGATAGATGACCAGTAAAAGCAAGCAACCCAGCCTACATATGTTGCTCTATGCATGTAATCGGGTATACCCGTGATCATCTTTTTGCTCTGTAACATACTGAATTCCTTATTAATTCCAATTTTTTCCTTCTCAAAAAAAAAAAGAAAAAGGCAAGCAACCCTTTTAAAATTGTGGAATAACCAAAGTCATATTCAGGCAGGCATACCTTCACTAGTGACGCTTGCACTTCCTTGATTGTTTCTTGCTTCTCACACAAGTCTGCGAAATCTGAGAAGGTGATTCCTTGATTTGAAGCCCATTCTGCCAAAGCTCGTTGCGCAGCCACAATGAGGGCTACACAGTAACTATGGAATGGGTCCGCATGCAACATTATATTGTCAACATAGGGACTCACAATAAGAGCAGCCTCAACCTGTAAGAGAACCATTAATCCTAAGAAACTCAGATCACAAATATGGAATTTATAACCCATTTTACCTTTCCTAAGGAGACATATTCCCCATGTTGAAGCTTCACTATATCCTTCTTGCGGTCAATTATCTCAAGACAGCCATCAGCATGAAACTGCCCTATATCACCTGTGTAGAACCACCTCATCCCCCTCTCGTCAACCTTTCAAAGGGGCAAAACACACGATGAATATTAACTTTTTGGTAGCTAGAAATGTTTTGCTACAGCAGGTGGTTCCATAAATTGAAGGACACACTAGATTTTTACCTTGTACACTTCTTTTGTTTTCTCTTCATTCTTGAAATACTTGAGAGTAACATTTGGACCTCCGATAACTATTTCTCCACGAGGCATTGGTGAATCAGTGACTAAATATCCACCTTCAGGCCAATCTATTAACTGAAGCAAGTATTTATCACTATAAGTCTTGTTGATTTAAGAAAGAACCTCAGATTGACACGTTAGAATTGGAAAAGTTTCATATACTGGAGTTTGACAAATGCCAAATCAAAATAGAAGCCAAAGGAATCTCTATCGTTTTTACCTTAAGATAGGAGCTAGGAAGTGGATTACCAACTCGACCTACAGATGTATCATCAAACTCAGAAAAGGTCCCACCAGCACAAGTTTCAGTCAGACCATAGCCTTGACCTATTGGGGCCCTGCACAAAAACCATTGATTGCAACTTTAAGGCAGGAGATGAGGAAGGCACTAAACAAAACAGCAATGTGAACATATCAAATTGAGCTACTCTTGGCCTTTGAGACTTTATGTGGCAAATTCTTTTAGCTTCAGATCTTCATCTTGTTTTTTGTGATACTGTCCTTAACATATGTACAGAAGAAACTAATATTTCAATCAATTCCAATCGAACACATCCAGACTTCCAAGTTAACATTTCTTACTCACAAAAAAGCGGGTAAATTTTTCTAAATTTGTACTAACCCAAGACAGATGTTGATAAATCTTTGAGTATCACCAGAAAGGGGAGCACCACCGGAAAGCAAAAAGCGAACGCGCCCTCCCAAAACTGCCTTAACCTTTCTAAACACGAGGAAGTCCCAAAGGAGCATTTCTAGGCCCCAGGCTCCAAACCAACTACCATTAAGGGCAGACAAGCGACGGGCATAAGCAAAATCAAATAGAATCTTGCTTAGTCCACCCTTTGTATCTACCTGAAGCAATTAAAGTATTCATAAGTACTCTTGCTTTCAGATGAAACATGGCAGTCGAAAGTAGGCATGTGGAGCTTTTTCACTCCAAAATTCTCTAACCTTCTTGCACACCCCATCTCGAACACGATCAAGAATTGCTGGAACAGCTGCCATAACAGTTGGCTTCAATGCAGTGGCATCCCCCTTTGTTCCCTTTTTTATCTTGTTGGATGTATCTGTAAGTGTTAGGGGAGTTCCATATCCTATAGCACTTCCTACTCCAGCAACTATATTCTGTAGATATCAAACATGGGTGTTGGTGACATAAGAATGGATGAGTTAAATAGGAAAAAGAAAACATCATAGCTACTTGTAAATAAAAATTCAAAATAGATGCCCTATACCTCAGCAACTAATTCAAGGATATGAGCCAATGGAAGGTATGCCAAATATACATCGTTGCTCTCAAGACCAGGAACTATTGTCCTGACAGCAGAAACTACAGCCAGGACATTAGCATGTGTCATCATCACGCCCTGCTCAAGATGACTATGATCAGAATAATTTCAGGCTAACAAGATGTAGCTAATGGCCCAATTAATTATCAGAAACCTTGCAAATAAAAGATCATGTGGAAAATAAGTTCAGGCTAACAAGATGTAGCTAATGGCCCAATTAATTATCAGAAACCTTGCAAAATAGAAGATATCAGGTGGACAGATCAATATATCATAGACAGCTTAAAACCCATAATCAGAAAGACTATACCATGCATAATATGAATCCAAAGAACCTTTAAAACAAGAACAATGCCCAAGATGGGCTCCATCCATCAGTTCATTCCCTTCTTTCACAAAAGAATAACTGCACCAATTTAATGAGGAACTTTGCGTTCCAGATGGAATACAATGCTAGGTATGTAGGCAGGATTAGGGAATGATCCAGGAACGAGACGTTTTAAATTTCCTGGATCATATCTAAGAATCAACAACATTTTACTCAAAAACAGTGAGGGAGAGAGAGTGGGACAGTGAGAGGGAGAAAGATAACTCCACGAAAGATGAGCCACAAGAAAGCCAGGATAGATACATTAGGTCATCCACCATGTGTTTTGGGGACTGAATCATTTAGATGTCACATGAGTATCCAATATAGGTCAAGAATCGCAAGCAATGATGACAAAAGACTCAATACCTAATTAAGGAAAGTCAAGACTGTGGTAAAGTAGAAGACTGCAACACATTATGCATGATTCAAACCTTAGGCATCCCAGTGCTCCCACTTGTATACATTATGACTGCAACATCAGCAGATAGAGGCAAATCAGGATCAACAGGATTTTCTCGGCCAAGCCTTTCCACATTAGCAAGTGTTAAGATTTGCCAGCCACCACTCTGCTCCACTGGTGATGCATTAGATGGAATTTCATTATCCATGCATATGATACGTTTAACAGTGTTAAGTTGTCCACTTATGTCCACAAGTTTTTTCAGTTCTTTGCTCCCACAAATCACAGTTGTAACTTCTGTCTGAAGAGTAACAGAAACAATTAGCAATGAATCATTTCACAGATGTCAAATAAAATTCCTTGTCAATAAATAAAATATTGAAGCAATACACAATGTTAAAAAGCTGGTATAGAAAATAAATTAGCCTCAACTGACATCCCTAACCCTAAAGGATGCAATACAAGTAAGCTATTAAATTTGTTTGTTGGAACCGCTTCCCAGGTGGATATTACAAAGCATTGCTAATAGAAGAGATCTCTATAACTAAAAACAAAAACATAAGGATCCAAAAATGATTGCACTTTGTCAATGAGGATATTCCTGCGTGAATTTAAGAGTAACTGTTTGCCAAAATACAAAGCAATTCATCAACAGGAACCCAATCAGTGGTTAGGGAAATTAAATTCTCAAGTTTCATTTCAAAAAATAGTATCCAAAACCACCACATAGTTGTCCAAGACTCGGTAATATCATTTCCTTAAAGATCATAATCATGCCTTATTTTGCTTCTAAAACCAGGTTCATAGAGAATAAAAATAAGCAACTACTGAACTACTCTGTGCTTGAACTTCAGAAATAAGTAGACGATTTTGAATGTCAATAATAATATGTGCTTCACTAACATGTCACAAAATTTGGATAAAGGCCTTCAATAATTTCAGAGCAAAGAACATCAATATGCTTATCTTATTGATAAGTTGCTTTTCACTTGCTCAAGTATCAGACTGGGAGTTCCACAGTAAAGCATGGGAACATTTTTACAGGTTCCCTACATTAATTTCACTAATCTCGCTAGGGGATACTGTGAAAAGGTATCTGCAACATTTAATACCTCTGCTCTCTTATTTCAATTCAAAAGTCCACAAATATTCTAAATTCCATCTGGCTTCAAAATGCACACAACAATCATCGACATGAACACATACAGAAAGAGAGAAAGAGGGAGAGAACCTCATTCAATGAGTGGCATACTGCAGCATCTCCCAAAGAGGCATATATAGTAACCACGCTGACATTGCGTCTAAAGCAACCCTGGGATGAAAAATCCATCAATTAATTAGATAGGGCTCGTGAAAAAAGTGGCATTTACTGAAACTAGCAGATGATTTTTCTCGTTGCTTTGATGCTACATAACATAAACTGCTGCATATGAATGAGCACGTTTCTTATGACATGTATTTCTTCTATACAAGTTGACAAGGAATCAGCAACAAGAAAAATCATAATAGGGGATTAACATAAACACACAAAAATAAGCACATACCCACCTGCAGGGCAATAAACCATTCTGCTCTAGTATCAGCAAATATTGCCACACGTTCTTCCTTTGCATGTCCAACCCGAGCCAAGCCAGAAGCAAAGTTGCAGACTGTCTCAAACACCATCTCATACGTCAACCACTCATACTCTCCGAGATGAAACTTCTCAAAAGACCTGCCATCTTGAGTCACTTCAGTCTCCCTTGTTATCAATTTCCGAGTTCCAAGCAAGTACTTATCTCCATGCTTCTTGCATGCATGTTCAAAAAGTTCAGCAAGAGTAGATACACCTTCCCAAGCTGTTTCCAAGGGGACTTCAAACTTAGTGTTTCTGATTGCATACCCTGGTTCTCCACCAACATCAACAGGTACGCCACGTTTTTTCACATTCTTGCTTCTCCGAAATATAAGAGTAACTACGAGAGGAACAAGGGCACCAATTATATAAGCACTCATCTTTGAGGACAACGCTCTACCAAGTTATTCCTGAGAACAGATTCACATCACACGCAGTAAGCTAGCGTCAAATTATATGCTATTGCCAAGAAACTGAAAAATAAAACACAGAATCAAAAGCCTCGAATAAGCCAAAAGAAAAAGATCAAGTTATTACACAAAAATAAATTTTCATTTTATCATACAATACTCAAGATTTTAACTTATCTGTTACAAATAGCCAACATCTTCTAGATCCAACGAAGAAAATAAAATTTTCCCAAGGACCATGATACAGAAACTGACCACCATACTCCATATCTTAAGCAACCAAAGATTTGATTTTTCCTTAATAATAAAATTCCAAAATCCAAACTTTGGTTCAAGCATGCAAATTTCCAGAACCCACTAAAGTACCGACTTCAAGCCAAGATATTACAGGACCCTCAAAAGCTTTCTTCACTCTGGATGACTACCGAAGTCACCCCAGAAGAGAGAGAGAGAGTCAAACCCGCAATCCAATCGTGGAAAGAAAGTTTTTAATTTGCAAATATGCAAAGACATTTTCTACATGCTAGCAAAAAGATTTCACCTTTTGAAATTGCAAGACTGAAAAACCGAAATCAGTTAAGCCACATTTGTAGAGAGAATCGAAACCTTTGTTTATAAAGAACAGAGGGACGTATGACGGACGGAAGGATCGAGACTGGAAGTGTGTTATAGCTAATTACTGTAGTGTTAAAAAATGTTTTATGATTTCTTTCTATTTTTGTTGTTTATAATTCAACAACACAATTGGCCGATGGCTTGCCGTTCACGTGGCAGTTTTTGGTTGTCCAGGGATCTCAGCCGTTGGTATCGAGCAATGGAGAGTGATGGTGTGGTGCATACGGCCCATATGGCATTGGATTCAATGGCTGAGTTCTGACTTGCGTTAATGTCAGAAGCTGATATCCATGGACCAAAAGCATGGGTCTCACTCCCAAGGATAGCTGCAAAATTTGTGATGCTTTGAGTCTCCTTTCTTTTATAAACTCAAGCAATCCTAAATTCCTAGTCCCTTGCTTGAGTCTCCTTTCTTTCATAAACTCGAGCAATCCTTCTATAACAATCTATCTCCCTTGTTATCTTTTCAAGCCTTTTGCCCATATTGGCCTTCACTCCAAACCGCAAGGAATTGATGCATTTCTTTCTTATTTGGGTAATATTCATGACATGTTCTGCTTTTCTGTCATTGACTAATTGGTTAGTTAACATTTCTGGGTTGATTTTAGTTTCTAAGTCTTAACAAAAAAGCATAAAACTATCAAGACTTGGACCACGAGAACACTTGCTTGAACAATAGTATCACTTATCTTGCAGCCCAACACTAAAAAATCAGAAGTTTAGCAAAATTCAACTTTATCACCTACAGGGCAACAGCTTCTTGACCAATTAACATAAATCTCAAAGTCAATCCTTTGATACAACATTCGTCACAACTGAACATGTCCAACTTTGTGGGATCAGTCAAACTCTGTATTCTTGGTAGTCCTAAAATTGAAGAAATTAGGAAAGCATTATAATCGTCCAAGTTCCAGTTCATATGCAGACCACACATCATCGTACATAAACCAACATCCGCGCCTTCTCCACTTGCATCATTCCTCTACCTGTATTTCTGTACAATTTCCCCTCAATCGCCATAGTTCCAGCTAATGGATTGAACTGTAACCGGGGGGAACTCCTATCAGAACTTGGCAGGGGATAAGTATTGGATAAAAATAGTGATACAGTATGATTAAGATGGCTTAGTTTGCTCGTGATCCTCTGTCGTTGCATCTTGAGGATTTCTTGCTGCCCCTGAGAACATGTCCATTACTGAATTCAATGTCCCGCTCAGTTCCTCAGGCAAAATTTCTCCAAGATTAAGATTTATGTTGCCACCCGTTCTTGCATCAGGCCTATCAGATCCATCAACGTTCCCATCTTCCCCTTCACTATTCTGAGCATGCTGACCCACATTCACATTTGCCATCACTTTCCCTAACATGTTTGCAAACTCAGTTGGAACAGCACTGATGTCAAAGGGCAGGGTTGAAAATGGAGGGATACCATGGCCCCCTGATACTCCACTCGACTGGTTTTGATTACCATAGCCGGATGGACCTGTTCTCTAAATAGTATTAAGATAAAAGTAAGTTACCAGTTCACAAGAAAAATTACTGCAACGAGAAAACAAAATCAACACAAGTAAATCCCAACATAACTATTGAACAAATCAATCAACTGACATAAGATAATACTTTCAGTCGTTAGGAGATACATTCTACAGGTTTCAATAAGTAGAAGGATGGTATATATTACCTCATCGGATTCAGTCCACTGACTCTGCTGTTTCAGTTTTTGCTCTGCTACCTGATTTAGCGGGATAGTGAGAAATATTAGTAGCCAAATAAGGGGTGCAGATGAGAGAACAGAAAAGACACAGAAGAGACAAACCTGAATATTTTCTTTGATTGATTCATTATTGGGATCCAATTGCAATGCTGAAAAGGAAAATGGCAAAATTGAATTTGAAGAATTTCTACAAAATTTCGCACAAAAGATACACTTCATTAACCTCAGCGCTGTAGCATTTGCATCAGACTAGGTACTCTTGTGCTGGAATAACCAATGGCATTTTCAGGGTCCACAACAACAACAGTAATCCTAATAATAAAAAATCCCCCAACTCATCCACAAATCCACCTAAGAAATGCACGTAACATATGCTTACATAAAAAATTTTGTCCATACAACCACCCAAAACACCACAACAATGACTATGGACCGTTTTTTCACAGTACAAGATGAAAATAGAAATTTGGCTGGATATAAAGGGTTCTTTAAAATGTAATAATTATAGCAAATCTTTCAACTCTAGTCCATACCCGTTGAGCTTCACTAGGTACAAAAGAGCAATGATTACAACAAAAATATGACCAATAGTTAGGAAAAACTGAAATGCATGCTTAAAAAACCAGATAATACAGTGGTAACGTAGAATTTTAATCACTCACAAAACTGATATCAATACCCAATCGATTTTTTTTTTTTTTACCATCAATAGTGCATGGAGTTATACTAGCCTTTCCTCTCTATTTTTCAGGTGTAAATTCATTGATTACATTTCCTAGGATTTCTTTCATCTTTTGTCTAACGCAAAGTAATAGTTTTAATATTAAATAGAATATACATGCACAACAAACCATATAAATGTTAGCATATCATCAGCAAGTAATCAAGACAAAGCCCACTGGATTTACGCAATACATAAGGGCAACAAAAGCAGCAAAATTGGAAAATGCATAAATGCTGCATGCACATGAAGATATTTGTTTATGAAGCTGATAGTGAAAGTTCATTATGTGCCTGCTACAGGTAACTACAAGATATTTGTTTCACCAACCTTTCTTAAATCCTTTATGGATAGCATCACTGTAATTCCCTTGTGCATAATACGCTAATCCAAGACGACTGTATGCCTTACTGTATTTTGGGTCAATTTCAATTGATTTAAAGCAATCTTTGATTGCTTCATTATAATTGTGAATCTGAGTGTAAGCAGCTGCCCTGAAATGCACAAAATCAAGTAATCAAGCATTTTTTTATAAAAATTTCAATACCAATACCTGTTGCCGATTTTGTCCCACAAAGAAAAGATCTAAAGGGAAGTCTGACAAAAGACCAACATTTCAGCTTTTCAACATTAAGTGGCTACCATAGAACTACTAAAGTCCACAAAAAAACACGGAATGAAGACTTTCATTTGACGAATGCAGTGCAGACTGGATGTGGCAAAGAAGATCCTGATTAAAAGGTCAACTGAGGCTAAAATCAGACTCGATTGGAATTGATTCATTTAGATTCCACATATGCAGCTGATTCAGTCTGGTCATACAATAATCAATAGTAATAATCTTTGTCTCAGTCCAAAATTGCATTTTCTTTTTTGGAAAACATCAGTTTTGCATAATATCAAAGGTAGATGATGAACTTTCCCAGATTATCAAAAATTATTCTCTTTATTCATGTGTGCATGAACTGCTTTAAGAATATGCTAACAGTGAAACAAATAGCCTGATAATATCCATAATGGCATTCCATGCATTCCATACATAATTCTTTCATTTCGCAAGATATTACGGTCCTCCTAATTTGAAGTACATATGGGATGCAACAAGCAGTTCACCTGTTAGAGAAGTAGACAGCATTGTTTTCACGAAGTGAAATGGCAAAAGAATATAGTTCAATAGCATGAGAATAGCACTTTGACTGCAAGGCCTTGTTACCTAAAAGCAGAGACAATAAATAAACTTGCAAGCAGTTTGTAATATATCAAAACACCATAAAGCACAAAATTTCTCCAGTTGCCTCCTCATTCTTCATACCTAGTGACTTCAATGTCTCTGCTAGACTATTCCGGTCATATGACTGGCATCCAGTTGCTTCCATCTCCTGATATAACCAAATAATATTTGTTCACTAAAATAACATTTTACAAGACTTATAAAACAAATCCAAAATGATAGAGCCTAAACAAATCAAACACAATGAATAAAAATTCAATGCACGGAACAAGAATAATAGTAGAAAACATGTGAGAGTTAGATATCGAAGTAGTAGATCCTTTTCAAGTTTATTTATTTATGTGCATATTATTTTTCTGAAGTTTTTAAAAGTGCTTAGTATAAATGTTGGAATGAAGAAGGAAATAAAGTGCTTTATAGCATCCAATTTACTTTTAAAGCCTCATGAAATAAACGAGTTGCTACATCCAATTGGTTTGGGTCATCATTTCCATCAGAAGTTGTTTTGAAAAAATGTATTTTCTCAAGCGCAGCAACGAACTGACCAAAGAGTTCATCCACAGAAGTCCCTGTCATCAAAATTCTGAAATCAATTCAAGCAAGATTGCCTAAAACTTAATGGACAGCAAAACCATGGAATTATATTAAACATAATTTAATCACGATATAATTTAGGACCATCTCCATATTAACTCCTGATAGAATAAGTTATGAAGCTTAAGCTTTTGGATTGTTCTTCACACTTACTACCTGACAATTAAACAATTAAACGAAATAAAAGTGTGAAACGCATAGATATAATTTCTGAAGAAATGCCATGAGTCCATGAGTTTATTCTTACTGTATGATTTGACTAAGGACATTCAACGTTACAAAGAACAGGCAAGAACCAACATATAGCAATCTGCAATAACAGCAAGAGAAGGTTAAGAGTATTTTACCGATTCCAACAGGTTCCCTAGTTGAATCCTCACCCTGATACAGTTAACGTAAACCGTAAAAAGAATTATCCCCAGCATTTGCTTCAAGAGAAAAGAAAAAGAAACGAATGGCGAAACCTGGGTCTTAGATGACTCTGAATGATTAACATCAGCAACAATCTTGGCACCATCAAAACTAATATTGTGCTGATAATTGGCTTCCAACGCGCGAAATATTGTCGCCAACAAACCGGGCTCAACAGAGTCATCAGGAGAGGGCGGCAAGTTAAGCCTAAAGGCCTCAGTCAAGCACTCCTTAGCAACTTCTAAGCCTTCATTATCAACCCCAGTAGCAGGTTCCACTATACAAAACAACCAAAATCACCACCGTCAGCAGACAATGACAACTTGTTCCAAGTGATAATAATCAAGAATTGGGAAGAGAAAAAGAGAGAGAGAGAGAGAGGTAATACCAGAGTTAAGGAAATCCAAGAAGGCGCGAACGATACGGCGGGAAAGAGGAGAGTCAGTTTTCAAGATATCCATTTTGCAGTTGGTGTAAGAGAGACGGCCTAAGATTGATGAGAAAGAGAAGACAGTCGGAGTAGGAGAAGTGACACAGAAGACGGGTGATCCGTCAACATCGTCTGTCTGGCTGTGGAATTAGAGCCACCCTGCCATTGGGATGG
>JANJEY010000002.1:11505091-11523938 GCA_024703695.1 Erythroxylum cataractarum | reverse complement strand
TCCAATTAACTTATCAATTAATAACACGTTTTTATTCATCTTAACTATCAGGGGCATTTTTGTCATTGGCACATTTTCTGTCGTTCTGTCCCCTGCAACCAAACACATTGTCATAGAGACGGAGACAGATTTTTTCTGTTCTGTCCGCCTTAACCAAACAGCTAACTGACTCCACTTTCTGTTCTGTTTAGTCCTGTTCTGTTTCGCCACCAGCTACTGAAGACAGCAACCATACGGACAGTTAAAGATAGACAATAACATACAATCCAAGATTAAAGAAAAAAACAAAATCTAACTAAAAAGATAGAAAATAAAAATTGACCACAAATTTCTTTCAACAAAAACTTAATTTACTACTTTTTGTTTAATATTTAACATATACTAGTGATATTATTTTGAAATTTTTGTTTAATACAAAACGGTGAGATTTTGAAATTTTTGTTTAATGCAAAACGGTGAGACTATCATATTATGTATCAAGTTTCTTAACTTTTGTTTAGTATCTAATTAGCAAAATTGTAATTGAACTTAGTTCAATAATATTGAATATTGCAAGACTAAAACAATAACACCCAACGAGATAGTAGTGGGATTTCAGTGGGGTTTACCTAATTTTTGCAATGCATATCTTTAGTTATTTATTTATTCTATAACTATCGCTTCTCTATTCTTATCAATATTTCGAGGACTGTGTATTGCCAATGCGCTTTATGAGATAAACCATGGAAGCTCAACTCAAGGTTGTCGGTGACCACCGGAGGAATTGGCATCATATTCAAAAGGAAAAGATTCAACAAAGAAAAATGGTAGCGACTTGGAGAGAACTAACTTCAGTTGGTAATTATTTCCGTTTGAAAACCATTAAAGCAGGCACGGTTTTAGCCCATTTTTCAAACCTATAATGTCTCAATTTTTAAAAATATACTTGCAAGTCACCTCACTCGGCATCTATGTCTGCACTTCGTTGTCTAAGGTTACATATATATATTTTTTATCAAAAGCAGAAATACGTTTGAACTTAAACTGTTAGCAAGGAAAAAGCTACCCCCAGATATATCTTCTAGTAAGATAGAAAAGTAACTGATTGGCGGATTTTGATACTAATAAATGTCAAGTTTAAGAGAACTGATATAATTTGCTAGCCAATTCGTATATATATGCCTAAATTTAACATCCACTCACATTTTAGTAGTTGTTGAATACCCACAAGTAGAATATTGTATAGGACATATGGTTTAGCGGAGGATGATAATATATTAATGACAATCAGTGAATCCATGTCGAGTTTCACTCTCCCAGACCCTAGAGGTCATGCAAGTTGCAAACTTGAAAATACCCCTCAGAGCTCAACACAAACGGATGTACAAAAACCTATATTATGTGCAAAACCTCCTAACCATTTTCCGATGCTGTCCCGAAGAACTCCTGCTGTAGCTCGCGATGACAAAACTTTATATGCTCCATCAGTATTGAAATGTAGCCAACCCTGCGGAGGGTTACTCTATCCAACAAGAGTCTCTACTCACATTCGTGGTCGCAGTAGAGCTCTTTCCACTAATACCTTAGCATGGACGATCGATCGTACGTACTAAAGCATTATGAATAAATATGATATTATAAAATTATTGTTTGAGAGAGATTAAATGATTCATAATGTAATATAGTGAAATGTTGTTTGAATCAAGAGTTTATAATGTAATATAGTATAAAATTGTTTATCCTTTTATATTCAATCTTAAACTTTTAAAATCGAAAGTTTTTTTTTAACTGTTTATGATAAAATGAGATGTAATATGAAATATTCCTATTCTATTTCATTATAAACTCTTCTTTCAGAATAATATTACATTTCGTTAATAAATCGAGACTAAGGATTTAAGCTTTACTAAACCATAATGAAGTCTCTCAATAATTTGGCAAGTCAACGTCAACTGAGTGGTTGCCACAGTAACGTAAGAACATTTAAATAAAAGAACAAGTTGGATATCGATTTAATTTCTCAACTCTCATGAAGACGTCTCCTTATCAGAAACTCCCTTTCCAACCACTATAAATTCGCAGCTCACTTTCAAAATCTCTTTTAAAGTTCTAATACGTCACTTTGATTAAGGAGAGGAGAAGGTGGCTTCTGGAGTCACTCGCCACTCGCCAGGCAACTCAAATTATTGATATGTCAAAAAAAAAAAAATTTAAACTATATAATATATATTCAAGAATATAGTGAATATACATTTAAAAGGATAATAAATGCAAATTATACTGTTATCAATATATATAATCTAATATTGAAACAAATTTCATATTCTATTAATCCTATATTTAACTTTGTATTACAAATTTGACGAAATTAATATTCAATATAATTTAAAAACCAAGTATTAGTTATGTCAAAAAATTTGATAAAAATGAATATTTATTTGATGCAATATGATAACTTATTACATATGAAATACAAAAATTTGAAATATGTCAAATAACGGTCCAATTGCATTTGAGAGAGATCACGCTGTGCTGTCTGAGATCGTTAGTTGATGAACAATGACAACTAACCGTACGTAAGATACTGAAACATATGTCGACGGTGACTTGCAATATAATCGTAACCGTAACGTAAAATAGCAAATAACATTTTATTATATTAAATTATAAAGTCGTTTTTCAAACAATATTTATTATATTACATTATTAATTATTTTATTCTTTTAATAACATAATTTGAAAAAATTAAGGTTACAAAAAGATAACGCATTTAATGATTCAATCAATCATATGTAAAATTAAATGCTCCTCTTTTATTACGAAAGGTTTGTGATATAACATTTATCAATTGAAACATTTGTTAAAAGTATTTTTGCCAATTATTAACAAAATTAACGGAAATTAATGTTTAAAGTAATAGCATTACATCAATAAAATACTTAAAAGTGGAAAAAAAAACACAAATAGTGAAATTATCAAAAGCTTGAGTACTATGAAAATATCTCCATCTCTAGTTACTTTACGGGCAATTTCTTTAAAAAAATTATGAACTTTCAGTTGTATATAATATTCTAAAAACTAAATTAAAAATTAAATTAATAAAAAATTTAAATTTAAAATATTAAACTGGTATTATAACGAAATAAAATCAACTAAATATGATTAAAAATTGTTTCTGAGAATTTAAACTTTAATTGAAAAATAATTATTAAATAAAAAATAGTTAATTAATTTTAATTTATAAAATTTTTTAATTTATAAAAATTAACTAATTAATAAATTAATTAACTTTTACATTAAAATAAGTCCAAAAAATAGGGATAAATAGAACACGTCACAAGGATGTAGAAGAGATACAGCGGAGGCAATTCCCAAACCAAGATAACACGACACGTTTTAAAGGAAAAATGCCTAAATAGTAAAAATACCCTCATCTGGGACCTTTTGCCTCAGCCGGTCAATCAACTCCAACATAAACTCATGTATCATTAGGACACGTGTTTCAACCATAGCCCCCAGATTTCAATATTCATGGACAGGTGGAAGAATAAGAAAAGATTTATGACAAAAAAGTTAGCCTTGATAATCATTTTTAGACAAGTTAAATGTAATGCACCTTTTATTATTTGCCTTTGGTCCTGTCAAAAGAAGAACTTACACCTCAAAAAGTCCGTATCCATGTTTTAGAGCCACAACGACAGAGTACAGTACTGGCCCCCTTTAAATGATATGAAAGTGACAAGGAAATATCACAGGATCACATCACACATCTAATTAAATTAAGCCACATACCATCATTATCTGTTTATACCAGTACAAATCAAATTAGCGTTAAACGGTTTTGTTAGTAATATGGGCTACAATAACGTTACGAACTTGAGGGATTAATGTAATGTTAACGGAATAAGAAGATTGGTTAGTGTAATAATATCTTATCTAAGATCTGCAACAAGCCTAAGCCCATTGAAGAAACCGAAATCGAATCATTGATAGCGAAGGAAGGAGCTATATATAATTAGGCAGTTTCTTCCGTTCCGCCAACTTAAGTGCACGCTTAAACACAAACTCCCAAACACACTAGTATTCCTAACCGCATCATACCATCACTTGCAAATAAAAGTACAGAACTATAATCCCCCCATATGAACCTTACCTAGTAGTGGCATTTTAGATTATTAAAAAATAAATAAATTAAAGTCAACGTAAGTACATGCAACCCGCCCCAAATCTCGCGTCGAGACAAGTCCCGATCGGGGAAGCTTTACCTCCAAGTAAAGGTACATCTTACCAGCTCCGAGTACTAGTTGTGTGTGTGTGCGCCACAATATGGGTCAATGCGTGACACTTTTAAATTGTATATACAAGTATACACATGCGTGACGCGTACACGAATATACTTTTATAAAATGTATGTGCTTCGATTTACCTTAAAAATGGACCCCACCCTTTAGACCCCACGAGACAGGAACTATACCTTATGCCGGACCCACACCGGAGTGCGTGGTCGCTGAATATTATATATAGATATAAAAAAAGAAAGGCAGGAGCAGAAAGTAACACAAGCGTAAAAGGGGTGCTTTGCCTACATAAGGGCAAATCGCAACTTAGGAAACCAATATGCTTTAATTTCCATCCCTATTAGGCTTGGATTTTGAGGTTTTTGGAAGGGAGAGAGAGAGACACGTTTAAGAAATTA
The DNA here is from genome assembly GCA_024703695.1 of Erythroxylum cataractarum. Taxonomy (NCBI): domain Eukaryota; kingdom Viridiplantae; phylum Streptophyta; class Magnoliopsida; order Malpighiales; family Erythroxylaceae; genus Erythroxylum; species Erythroxylum cataractarum. Next base: position 11,519,263 of record JANJEY010000002.1, on the reverse strand, counting down.
TGAACTCATTTCTTTTCAACACTAAATAAGAAAATAGGGCAAAAGATCACATGGAAGAAGAGCTGTCTGCTCCGTTACGCCTTCCTTCCTATTGCTTTTAATTTTGTAGGTTAAGATTTATACGCTCTCTCTCTCTCTTTCACTCTCTCAATTTATCTCACTTTGCTTTCGACTCTCTCTCTCTCTCTCTCTGTGTACGGGTTCTCTTCATTTGTTTCCTTCTTTATTTTCACAAGATTTGAGATTGTAGTTATGGCGTGTGAAGTGTAATTGAGGTGAACTAAGAGGTTTTACGATCTGGGTAATCCTTATTTTGCTGGTGATTTTGTGGGAGAGAGAGGGAGATGGAGGAGAGTGTGTTGTGCCAGTGGAGCGTTGTCAGATCTCTGCTTGCGATTATTCAATGGTGGGCTTTCAATGTTACCGTGATTGTCATGAACAAGTGGATCTTTCAGGTCTGTTCTGTTCCTATGCTTGTTCTCATTTGCTAAGAATTTCTTCGTTATGCTTGTCTTGATTCTCAAAGATGTTTGTTTTGTTGTTTAGCTGAAATTTTTTGTCTAACTGGTAATCGTTTTCAGATCTTGGTTGACGGGGTGCCAAATTTGGTGTTTTTGCCGATGACTTGTTGACTCTTGTTTTAGGATTTGCCTAATTTTGATAGTTTTGATCTTCGAATATGTGATTTTGCTCTTCATAGATTTCGGGGGTTAATGTACTCTATTTTATTTATTGCTGGAGATATATTATTGTTGCTCATTTTACTGACTGATTTGGATAACGTTACGTTCTTGACATTTAACCAGGAAAGGAAAATTTGGCTTCAGCTTGTTGTTCCGATATTCTTGTTTCCAGCTTTTTGGGTGATATAATTACTCTTATGACATGTGCGAACCAATAAGCTAGGAATAATGCTGTTCACCAACCAAGGCCCAAAAGCCACCGCGTGGATTTGCCGTATAGATATAAACTTCTTAGTGATGCCTTATTCCGGGATTAAAAAACTTAATCCTACATATTGAAAAAAAATCCTACTGTTACAACCGTTGATTGTTGTTTCTGTTCTAACCGTGACTTGAACTGGGGTTCACATTTTGGTTTCTGTTTTTTTTATCACGCGGTTATGCTCAACAGATGTAGGACATATTGTGATTAACAGAGTACTATTTCCTGCCATATTTTGACACTGTTTGCAAGTTTGTTCAATATAAGTAATGAGGTTGGTCTATGTTGACTAGAGGGGAAGAAAGAGTGGAGAAAAAGTTGCAGTCAACTATTGTTATTTTCTCTGTTAACCATGCCTGCTTTCAGATTCTGCTCCTTGGGGAGGGTGAAAGGATTGGCATATAAACAGAATTTTGAGAATGCTGATTTTGGATGTTCTTAGGATGTGTATATCCGTGGAGATATCTATGCAAGCTTACAGATTCTGTAACATACTTATTGGTTATGTTTAAAGCCCAGAATGGCGTTATTTTTGCTTTGTTGTTCACAATTTTGTTTTGTCCTTGCCTTGTATTTTGGACTAGTGACTTGCTGTCAAGTTTAACTGTTTACTCACTGACTGTTGCTTCAGATAGGGATGGCAGTGGCTCAGGCCTGAACTCCCTAAGGCTCAAGCCTGTGCCCCAAAAAAAATTGGCAGTCGTGACTTGAGCCCGTTTGGGTTTTGGCCTTTGGGCATACCTGAAAAGCCCAAACACGTTTTCTAGACTGGATTTTTGAATGTTTGGCCACGAACACGGCTCATAGCTGTATGTGTGTGTGTGTGTGTGTGTTTGTGTGATTGTGCACGCTTGCATGTGTATTTATGTATATCTATTGGATACTTCAGGCCAAAGGGTGCCTGAAGCCTGATCTGAGCCCGACTTTTTTACAGGCCATGTCTAGGCCTTTTTGTTGTCAGCTCTAGTTTCAGTAACTCTTTTGTATCTGCAAGAAGTATCTCATTTGATTTCATGGTCATCTTTTTTACTGTGAATCTGCAATGTTTTCATTGTACAGAAATGTGATTTCAAGTTTCCACTATCAGTCTCCTGTGTTCACTTTATATGCTCATCCATTGGAGCATATATTGTGATCAAGGTTTTGAAGATCAAACCATTGATAGTGGTTGACCCTGAGGATCGATGGAGAAGGATATTTCCGATGTCATTTGTGTTCTGTATCAATATAGTGTTGGGGAATGTCAGTTTACGTTACATTCCTGTCTCTTTTATGCAAACAATAAAGTCTTTCACTCCTGCTACTACAGGTCAGGCTCATTTTCCTTAAGCATTAGCTATTATCTAATCATAGATTTTGATATTTTCATGTTTTCTTAGCACTTGCATCTTGTTTCCGATGGATTGTTGCAGTTGTTTTACAGTGGATGGTTTGGAGAAAATACTTTGATTGGAGAATTTGGGCTTCTTTAATACCTATTGTTGGAGGAATACTCCTTACATCTGTCACTGAGCTTAGTTTTAACATGCTTGGATTTTGTGCCGCCATGTTTGGATGTTTGGCTACTTCTACAAAGACTATCCTGGCAGAATCTCTCCTTCATGGTTACAAGTTTGACAGGTATAGCAACTGCTCCTAGTTAATGTTCATCCTTCTCATCTATGACTCCTTTGCTTTTGGGTGTACTACTTTATAATAAATCCATTAATTTCAAGTGTTCGTGATTATAATGAGTCTATCTAAACTACTTCAATTTGGACAATGTATTGCTTTGGACTAAAAAAACTCTTTCTTTTCATTCATTTGAAAGAGATCATGCACAATGACTGTTGGGTTGAGTTTATTAAAAATTTAGTATCAAATAGAATGGAATAAAAAATGTTGGGAGCCTTAGCTTGTAGCGACATATTAGAGTGAAAGGAATGTGCCGTGGCAAGGATTTTGGGAGTTTGCCATTTCACTTTTCCTATTCCTTGAGGTGCGTGAACTTGCAGTAAAGGACTGTTGAATGAAATCTTGAAAGTTATAGCTTGATAATGAGTTTTTGAAATTAATTTAAATTGTGGGTCCTGGCCTATTACTTGCACGATAGATGTCCTTGAAGCTTCTAAATCATCCTCAAATTAACGTATAATTTGGTTATTTTGTGGGTGTGGGACAATCTAAAAAATGTGTGAATGATTGTTTCCTCCACTATATGCTATTTGGGTGCCATATAATCTAATGAAATGGACACACTGGATTACGAAATGCTTTACTTGCTGTCATATTTGCATGTTGTATTACCGAATCCTTTTCTATCTGCTGGTGCATCCTTGATGAACTTGCACATGATGTACTTCATTGTTGTTTAATTGCCCAAATTCTTAGAAAAAGTTTCCCGTGTGATGTTTCTATGAAGCCGTCGGTTTTCTGTTGACAAAATTTTTAGTAAATTTTCTTCATTTTCTGTTGTGGCTTTGCTCACATATGCATGTGAAGTTTTTGCATGATTTATGTGAGATCTAAACTGATAATTCTTCTTTCCTTCGTATTGATTTTATCTTTTCTAGTATAAACACGGTGTATTACATGGCGCCTTTTGCAACTATGATTCTTGGAGTTCCGGCCATACTTCTGGAAGGAAGTGGAATTATAGACTGGTTCTACTCTCACCAGTCTGTAATGTCTTCCCTCGTAATCATTTTCACCTCTGGAGTGCTGGCCTTCTGCCTCAACTTTTCCATCTTCTATGTGATTCATTCAACAACTGCGGTAACTTTCAATGTTGCCGGAAACCTCAAGGTAAGAACAATAGAATACGTTTATTGCTTCTAGCATTTGTAAGCTATTTTAACTCCATTGCGCATATGCTTTTCATCTATCCACAGGTTGCGGTTGCCGTTTTGGTTTCATGGTCAATTTTCCGGAACCCAATCTCTGCAATGAACGCTGTCGGATGTGCTATCACTCTTGTAGGATGTACATTTTACGGGTACGTGAGGCACAAACTTTCGCAGCAGCAACCAACTCCTGGAACTCCCTTAACGCCCAGGACTCCAAAGAACCGAATTGAATTACTTTCCCTTGTAAATGATAAACTAGATGACAAGGTATAATGGGAGTGGAGACGTGTGAAATCCTTGGCGTTTCACATAGGGTGTTCATACGACTATAAAAGATATTGATGTTGGCGAAAGATTAACTAAACCCGCTTTTGTTGTGCGATTATCTATTAGATTTATGGCTCATAAACAATGTACCTTTTTGGCTTGCGCAGAAATAGAAAAGAGACAGAATCTAGTTCATTGGTTCTCACTTACACTTGAAAAGTTCCGAAGGAATTGCGGTTATCTATAAGGTAGATTTACCTTAACACGAACTGGGATTCAAGAATTGCTTAACCAAGAAGAAGATGGGCACTCAAGAGCATTAATGTAAGACACGGGATTCATTAATTCAAGCCCTTTATTTTTTGACATAGCATGTGGACCACCTCCCTATTCGTTTTGAATGTGGTCCAGATAAGAGAATGCAAGAATTTAAAACATCCTGAAACGGATCACACAACCAACCCCAGTTCAATTGAGATGTTTTAGTTAGTTCTTTTATCGTCTGAAGGTTTACTACTTTAGGCCTTTATATGATTCAAGAGTGCAAATTATTGACTGCAGTTCTGAAAAGTTTTTCACGCTAATTCTGAAAAGTTTTTCACGTTACTGTAGTCTACAGCTCATGCGTTAGCGAACGAGTGGTAGAAACAGAACGGGAACTTGTTGCTGAATGCAATCATTAACTTGTTGCTGAATACAATCATTAACTTGTCTATATATTCAAGTCAATTGCTACCTATTATTGCACTTCAGTCTAAGCCAGGTTTACGGAAAGCTCGAGTCTTTCAAACTACTATTCATTATAGCATCTACAATAATCTTACATGTGATTCTCTTGATTAACAAGATTATGCGAGTGAAACAGAGAGCGAGAGAGGTTCATGTTCACATACCATAGCTATACCGGGGGTAGAATGGAAAGTCTAGTTAACAGTCATGGAGATTGAGGCTACCAGGTCCAGAAACTAAAGCTAAGCCAACAGCCAGAAGTTCTTCTGCCATCTAGTGTTGATGAGGTACCCGCCAACACCTTTGCTCTGTTTCCTCACTCCGATGGTTAGGCAATCCACATTGTCTATGCACTGCTCCACGAACTCTTCACTGCTGCTACTCCCACAGAAGCTGCAAAGTAACCCAAACCCATTAGAATGCCAAGAGTAATATATCAAAAACCAGAGTGGAGTTGAACCCACCAGTTCGCAAGCGGGGAGGGCCTTTTCTGACCCAGTACTAACACAGACACCTCTAGCTTTTTCACTTGATTAATCACAGTCGCTAGCTTTGGCCCTTGGATCACAAGTGCTTCCACTTCCACCTGAAATATTTCGACACATGAAGCACAAGGAGTAGATATGCTCTGTCTGTCTAACATGGGAACGATTCTCAAGGAAAATATAAGAGAAAACAATAAGATGGTTAATGCAGAAAGGACTACAAACCCATCTGGGACCTGCTTTTCTGTTCTTAGTCCACAGATCTCACAACCAGAAAGCTAAAAGATTTTAAAATATTAACTTAAGTTAAACATGAACAACCATACCTCAGGTCTTGACGCCTTGCAAAGTGAACCAAGAGTCCTGGCAAGATAAGGAGAACAAGAATCAGGACCGGAAAGCCCTTCACTGCCGTTGGGACAATGAGGAATGATGTGAAGCAGAGTAAGCAAGTCACCCTTGTTGGTCACATGAGTTAAAGCCCACATCATTGCATGCTTGGAATGTGGGGTTTGATCCACCGCCACCATCACTCTCTTTCTCGTAACCAACCCACCATTGTCATTACCATACATGTTAAGCCCTTCCATTTGCTTCAAGTTCCTCTCGCTCAAACTATCACCACCGCCTTCAACAGTGCAGTAGTACTTGTTGGTAGAGCTACTACTAACCCACCTCCTAGATGTCGATCTCCAACCTTCTCCCCCACTGAGCTGCCTCAACAATGACCCAGAAGACCCTTTCATTTTCTCTCACTCAACGTGTCTTTATAGGCAAATAACAAAAACTAACACAGCAAAACTTTGAAATGAACAGGTACAGCAAGCTATAACTCATAAAGACAGACAGTGCATAGAAAGGGACACTCAACGAGAAGACAATAATAGCTTGGTTGAAATACAGAGAGATGTATACTTAAGTTTTAGCACTTGGTTACCAAGAAAATGAAGAACAGAAAAAGAAAAATGCAATGTCAGAAGAGGGGAAAAAAAAAGTAGCATGAATGGTGAGTGTTAGAGGCGATGCTGTTAAGATGGGATTCTTCTCTCTTTTGTGCAGGTTAAAGTCACGGGTGATTGCTGGTTCGATGTGGCTTAACATTAGAGAAAGTGACATAAAACAAATGATATGGTCAGTGCTCCCATGATGAAAGAGATCTAGATTCTCTGTCCTTCACATCTGTATCAGGTAGCAAGGTAAAAGTTTTCTTTTTTCTTTTTATCCAAAGAACAAACAAAAATAGATCGCCCGTACTTCATTGTTACGTATATTTCTTGCAACCTAAGCGAGAGTCGCACATGATCCATGCATTTTGCTCATCTTTTTCATAAAAATTAAGAAAAAAGGTTTTTCAAATCTCTTGCAATTTGCATATCTTGTCCAAATTAAAATTAAAAAAAAGAGTCTCATGGTCGTGTGACGTGGGACTACTATTTATACATTTTACACATTAAATTTTACCTATTATGTAGTAATGAAGTCTATATTATATATTTTAGATAATGAATCTCACTTGTTATACAACAGCAAAATTTATTTTTTGTTTTAAAATAAAAAATAACGCTACATCAATATTAATGTGATGTTTAAATTGCGAGAGTTAACTTTGTTATATATTCCATTCAATTTCATGGTGTTTCATTCGCCTGTTATAATAGATAAAAAAATGTAATGGTTATTCTTATGAATAGAATAGAGGAGTAGTTGAATGAAATAAATATTACTTAGTTTGGTTTACTTATAATAATTTCTATTGACGATGTATGCTAATGTTTAGTTTGAAAAACATGAATTTAAGATGATAAAGGAATAACTATCAAAAGAATCAAACTATTCATTATAGTCTCTATTATTATTATTATTATTATTATTATTATTATTATTAATACTTTATTTTATTTTATTATCATTAATTTTCTTCTTCTTATTATTATTATTAACTTCTTCTTCCTCCTCTTATTATTATTATTATTATTATTATTTTCCTTATTACTATCAATATTATTATTTTGTTATTATTATTATTATTATTATTATTATTATTATTATTATTATCCTTACTATTATTGTTATTAATTTTTTGTTATTTTTATTAATTTTCTTATAACAATAAGAAGAAGAAAATAATAATAATTAAAAATTAATAATATTAAAAAGAAGAAAATTAATAATAATAACATTAGTAATAATAAGAATAATAATAATGATAAGAAAAAGAAAAAGAAAAAGATTAATAATAATAACAAATAATAATAATGATGATGATAATAGTAAGAAAAAAATTATTGATAATAATAATAATAATAATAATAATAATAATAATAATAATAGGAAGAAATATTATTTTTATCTATTTCAGGTTTCACGAAATAGGTAAAGATAAGAGAAGTATCTTTAGTTATTTTAAAAAATGTAAGAATAATTGAATTTGAAATTAGTTATTTTATATATTATTTTTTAACCAAACGAATAACTATTTATTAAGAATATATCAATAATACTCAACCAAACATGCCATTAAAGAAAGTTTGTCGGTATGAGATGAATAATGTTGGTTAAACTTTTGATATTTAAATTTAAATAACTACAAAGAAATCAGCAGTACTGAATATATTTTTAATGAGTGAAAAAAAAAAAGGAGAGGGAGCTTGACGGTGGGAAATGAAATGTCAGAGGAAGAGAGAGTGGGGTCTCGTAAATTGTGGTGTAAGAGTGGACGTCAGTTTGGCTGTACTGTACTGCCAAATAATTGCTCCCCGGCTAACACGCTGATTCTCCCCCTCTCTCTCCCCCCTCCCTCCCTTGTTGTGTTTAAACAGAACTTGTAACCCAGTAAGTTGGTGTGGGTGGCGGTTGGTGTGGGTGGCGCATACCCTCATCGCTTAATCAAGTGGTTACAGGTTCGATTCTTGTTCTTAGGCACACAGCGAACTCCTGGGCCAGCTGTTGCCCCCAGATATGGGATGTATCACGCAGTGAAGGGGGATTAGTCACCAACTTCGACCCAGTAGACACCTCCTCGAGACAAAAAAAAAAAACAGAACTTGTAGTCTGATTAACCCAAATGGAATACAAGTAGATATTAGCTTACTGCCACTATTAATATTAATTGGAAGCTAATCAATATCTGGTAATCACATGCACATGTCACCTCCGTGACTCCAAGTAGTAGCATTAATATGTATTCTTATTACTATTATTTTGTTGCTAGGCACTGGGAATAAATGTATTCACATTACGTCTACGTTATCTCCTCCTGACCTTTGATGAGTGCATGGGAAGTTGTGCAATTGAAAATAACCCAAATTAAACGTCCAATGTGACAAATACAGACGAATTAGTGTTCAGCAGGGACCTTTCCTTTGCATCTCGTGAATAGTGAGGTTGGGACTAGATTACAGTATAACGCAGTGATTCGAGGGATTACCTGACTTTCGTCGGTAACTAGCTTTTTTTATTTTATTTTCATATCCATATTTCAAGAGACCTTGTCTTTAGCAATTAGCGGTGAAAGTTTGGTATTGTCTAGCTACAAATCCCAGTTGTCCATAGAAAACACGACCTCTATTACATGCATGCTTCTTTCAATTTCAATTCCCATACTTAAACTTAGTGCCACTCTCTGGCTCTGGTCAGGTTAAATAATAATGAGAAGTAGAGAATTTTCCCGGTGCCTACTGTTACGTCCCATCGAGTAAGGAAAGTGCAGTAAAACACACCAAAGTTGAGCATTGACCATCTACACATGAATTGCAGCGTTTAAGCAAGATAACGTACAATGCAGTAACTCTTTCTACTAAAGCAATAAACTACCAAGTTCATCGCCAACTGCCTTTATGAAAAAGAAATGAAAAACACTCGGGGCGGTCTATCTTTCCTCAGCTAATTAGCCTTGCTGCCCTGAATCTGGTTTGTCTTTCACAGCCTGAAACAAAACAAACTTCAATCTTGGGTTCTTCTTGCTGTCATCAGATGACCAATAAGTAAGCACTAGCCGTGTTAAGGAACGCCCAATGTCGACCACAGGTTCACAGGCCCACAGGCCTTCCTCTGTCACGCAATTAACCTAAAGCCCTAGTGTTCATGTGTGGTCTCCTGAATCAACTGCATGACAATATTATCCAGTTGACTTATGGGGTCCCGCCCTTTGATCATGGGCTCGTTCGTTTCAGACCTTTTCTGGGTACTCTTTTTTTTTTTAAATCTTACACTGCGATACAATTTATAAAACTACAATTATCATCAAAACAGAAATAGAAAAGGGACAACAAATAATGACGGAACATAATAAAGGCTTAGTACAAATACACAGTTGCTTGTGATAACCAAGACAACGTGACAGGCAGCTGGGTTTTATTAATAGAATAATTCCATAATTTAATTAAAACTTTATATGGGCCTAACTGTTGAGTGAGTGATTATGAAAACACACCATCAAGCTTACATATGTTTACTCGCCAGGTTCAACCTTCTGCTATGTACATCTGGCGTTTTCACCACACAAGCCATTGTATCGCGTGGTCCAAAACATAAATTCTTTCCCTCCATGTCTGAAAAGAGATCGTATAAGTGGGGTTCACATGGATGTCGCTAAATTCTGAAAGTTGAACTTAAATTACCAAAACACCCCCGGCACGACCAGCTCAAAAAAACCTTTGTTAGGAGGACAGTACAAGCTCAAACGTCAGACGTTGGGGCATGCCAAAAAGAGAATTCTAGGAGATGACAAGGGCAAACCAGTCCAACGAAAGGTAATGCTTGAATTGAAACTCTAGGATTGAGAATCTGACCATGTCTGGTCACTCTAATTTGGCTCTTCTTCCAAGCTTAAACCGGAGGTCCGGAACTTTACTCTCTTTTTCTGTGATTTGGCTGGAGGGCATTGCACAGGGGAGGGAGATACCTAAATTCTAAAACCCTTCATTCCATCAAAGATTTCAAGTACTTAGAGGTAAAGATCAGTTCTTCTTTGGAATCAAATCTATGCCATTGCAGATCTTCAATCTTTTCACTTGCATTGCGTTCTTTATTGAGTTTAGTAATACCAGCTGAAGCAGAGTCGCGCACCCAGCCGAAGCCTCGTTGAACCTATCATATTTCTTTCGGTGTCCAACAGCAGTTCCAGAGGAAGCAGATAAAAGATAAAAATCCTTCCTTTTCTTTGGTCGAACTCGTTTTCTACTCTTAAACCCAAAGCCCTGAAAATACCAGCTGAAAACACTTTTCCTGGAGCCGAACTATCATTTCTTTAGCTCCAGAAGTTCTAGTTTACTGTTTGAAAGCTCATTGCTGTGAGTGCCCAAAAAGTGCCCAACGATGACGAACTCAAAACTCAGTTTCCTAGTCTTGGTTATACTCAATGTCTTAGCCCAAGTGAGCTCCAAATCAACAATCGAACCTTGTGCCAACTCCGATTCCTGTAACGCGCTTCTCGGCTACACACTCTACACCGACCTCAAGGTTTCAGAAGTTGCCTCCCTCTTTCAAATTGACCCAATAGCACTCTTGACGGCGAATTCCATTGACATTTCTTACCCTGATGTTGAAAACCACATTCTACCTTCTCAGCTCTTTCTCCAGATTCCCATAATGTGCTCATGTGTCGATGGTATCCGCAAATCGGTTGCTACCCATTACAAGACTCGGCCTTCAGATACTTTAGCTTCTATTGCTGACTCTATTTATGCGGGTTTGGTGTCTGCTGACCAGCTAAAAGAAGCCAATTCGATACAAGATCCTTCAGTTTTGGATGCGGGCCAAAGCCTTGTTGTGCCACTTCCCTGTACTTGCTTCAATAACACGGATAATTTCTTGCCAGCAGTTTACTTGTCTTATGTGGTGAAAGAGGTGGATACTCTGGCGGGTCTTGCATCAAGGTATTCCACTACAATCACTGATTTGATGAATGTTAACGCTATGGGGAGCACGTCGATCACGGTTGGTGACATACTTGCTGTGCCATTGCCGGGTTAGTTTTGTATTGACTTGCAGTGTAGTAGTGTTTGCTCTTTAGAACAGTTTACCATGCTTTGTGGTTTGATTTTATTTAGCAACTATTCAAATGCCTTGTTATTGGTGTGTTCCAGCTTATAAGATTAGTGAGTTGTTGGGTTTTGTGTGAGCTCTAGGTTTCTTCTGACAATTGCTGAGTAGAGAAACGTTTCTATACAGGCTCATTGCAAAGTATATTTGTGGAAAGTCAATTCCTTCTCCCTGGTTGATTTGATTCAATTCTTTAATATGTTCTTATGTTAAGGATCACTGATGTATTCGATTCAATTCCCTTGCTCCACAAGAATCCTACTAAGCTCTTTCCCTAAAGAACACATGATTTTATGAGTTGTTATTTTGTTTGTAGATATTAACACTAGACTCGTTCTTGGATTGCAGCATGTGCTTCGAAATTTCCAAGATACTCCTATGACTTCAATTTGATTGTGCCCAATGGTAGCTATGCTATTACAGCGAGTCATTGTGTGCAATGTAGCTGTGGTCCTGGAAACCGCAAGTAATTCAATATTTTGATTACCTTTGGATCATTGACCTTTTTTCTCCCTTTAGAAGATACGCATCATACTTTCTGTTGACATGCCTTCTAATGCTGGATTTTACTTTTATGCAGTTTGTATTGCATGCCTGCTTCCTTGGCGGTTTCTTGTTCAAGCATGCAGTGTAGAAATAGCAATCTCATGCTTGGGAATTATACTGCACAGCAAAGTAGTGCTGGGTGCAATGTTACCTCTTGTAGTTACAATGGATATGTCAACGGCACCATTATGACCACGTATGTCAGTCTCTTCTATGGTTGTTGTCTGTTTAGTAGTTTATGTTGGCTACTTGTGTCCTGGTTGCTGAACTGCTGCTTCATTATCATGCAGGTTGTCCACATCTCTTCAACCTAGGTGTCCAGGTAAAAGTTGGAAATGCACATAAGTACATGAATTCTAGAAAAAGTGAAACTGGGAACTCTGGCTTCATTAATAAAAAGAAACAGGAGCCGTTGTTAGTCACTTTCTTTAGATTAACCATATCAGTTCATGGACGCTTTATCATCACTAGTGTCACCGATCGCTCTTTAGATATTTGATGGTAATTCCTTTGATATGAAAACATAAGAAATCGGAGTGAGCTAGTTCATTGAAATGAAAGTGTTTAATATCCAATGATATTAGTCAGCTACATTAATATCTCTTCACCGGTAACTTGTTTATGCCAAAATGGTGCAGGATCGCAACAATTTCCTGCACTTGTAGCCCCACCGACTTATGTAAGCAGGGAGTCAACTTTTTCTCCAGCTCCTGCTCCTGCACCTTTGTCACACGGTGCTGGTTCAACAACGCCCAAGACTTCTGGAATTCCAACAATTGGATCACTTCCTGGATTTACCCCTGCAAGTGGCCCTATTGGAAGTTCCTCGGATGCCTGTTCCTTGATGAATCCGTATGGCACTTTCATGACTGCACTGGGGCTATACTTCTTTACCAGCTATGCGATGTCCATTTCATTGTAATTTTGCTGGGAAAGCCTGTCTAGAGAATGAGTTTTAGTGAGCTTGGTTATTTCAGTTTTGACAGGTTTTCATCTGTTTTATGTGACCTTAATTGATTTCCATTTCAAACTTATTGGAATCTGGGCTACTTTTTAATCTCTCTATCGACCTTCTTCAGTTGCTGTATTGTGATCTGCAAGGCATGAATTGGTGCCCTTTTTGTGATTCCACTTTTTGTGTTTTAGCGGAGCTCATGACAATTGTGCAGGTTTAGTATTTGCTTCGATCATATATTCTTCTTTGGCTTTCTCACATTGGATTTTGTTTTCATGTCTGTTCCATTTTTTGCTTTGTCGATAAACAATCTTTATTCTGATAGTTTGTCTTATTTCTTTAAAGTGCCTCACCATATCGTTGCATATCTCTTGTGCGACGAATACGTATCGGTGAGGGTTGTCATGTATATCCAGTGCCGGCCCTGGGCAGGGGCCAGCAGGGCACCTGCCCAGGGCCCATTATGAGAGGGGGCCCCTCTTCAACAGCCCCCTCTATTGTATATGATATTATAAAAGTTGCAGATCGTGCTTCATGTTTAAAAGATTTGTTCCCTAAGTTAAAACGTGGGCCTCTCCTCTCTAATCTCTATAAGCTATAAAGTTAAAACTTAAAAACTCATAGCCAGCCGTTAAATACTTTAACGTTAAATAACGTTAAAGTCATTTAATGACTTTAACGTTATTTAACGTTAAAGTCATTAAACATAAATGACTTTAACGTTATTTAACGTTAAAATCATTTATGTTGTTTTTTTTAATGTAAAGGTTTTTTTGTGGTCCTATGTTTATAAATAGTCTTAAAATATTTAAGTGTACTCTTACCTTCTAATTTCTTTATTCTCTCAATATATGTATTTAAAATACTCCAACTCAAAAATTAGCAGCAAAAATTTTACGATTCTGTCATCTGAGCTCTGGGTATAATTTAAAGGTAAAGTTTCTAATTTTTTAATATATTTTTACTCTTTGTTTTTTATTTTTTAATATTAGATATTAAATTTTTCTATTTATTTTTTCCCTGTATCACAGATAGAATACCATTTATATATCTTTGTGATATATTGAGAAGCTGTTGGAGTTTGGTTGTGCCTGCATACTTCTTCCAGTTCCATACAGGTGCTTTTGTTCTTTTTCTAGTCTAACTGTGTTATAATTAGTTTATATTATGTTGCCTAAAAAGCATTTGTCTGGAAGTGAAAAAAGGAAAAAAAGAAAACAAGTAGCACAGTTGATAGAATCCCAAAAAGGAGCAATAAATAAATTTATTAAAAGAGTAGGCTCCTCTAATGAGAGTTCTGAGGAATTAGGTGAAGGTGGTTTTGAACAACATAAAGAAAACTTAAGTGATGAGATTCATATTCATGAGGATGTTAGAA
>JANJEY010000002.1:11483138-11504991 GCA_024703695.1 Erythroxylum cataractarum | reverse complement strand
ATCATTAATGATTTTGCATGTAGAAATGCACGGAGAAATTGTTTTTCATAAATCATGATCTTGATAATATTATTGGGGCCCTTTTTTTTTTACTTTCGCCCAGGGCCTATAAAACTATAGGAACGGCCCTGTGTATATCTCTAGTTACTCATCATCAAGTTGCCCTTTATTCCAAATCATTTGCATTTTCATGATTAGCCAAGCAACATGCCAAAATCCTAAAACCTTTTTGTGTGAGGAAATGCAATATGGCCATTGCCTTTTCAAGTCAGCTTCTGCTCCAACTTATTCACATAGTCTGTCAACCTATGAGCTCCTTTTTTTTTTTTTGATTACATTAGGTATCCTGACTTAGTTAGATTAATCCTAAGCCCCTAGGACTTCACCCCAAGAGCCTAGAGGATGTAAATCTTGAACCCCAAGATCTCCAAGATTCCTACGTAGCCTGTACACTTCTGCACATAAGGAGTCTTCACACACTCTAGATTGTTCAACTGATGATTGATCACTGGCTCCCATATGCTCAGCATTAGGTTCCCATCAACCCTCAGGTTACCTGGCAGCTCCAACTCCCACACTGCTGCTGGAAGCGAGACGTCCGTAATTGATCCGATCAAGGAGCTTTGCTCAGAGAGCTAGAGGATCATTAATAGGAAACATGCCTATTTCTTCTCTTTTTGTGTGACTCGAACTCAAGACCTCCTTGGAGAGGAGAGCCTTAAGTGAGGAATCTGAACCAATTGGTCCACCCCTCATTGTCTATGAGCGAATCTGAACCAATTGGTCCACCCTTCGTTATCTATGAGCTCCATTTTGATCAGAAGGGATGGGCCTTCCTAAAAAATCTCTCATTTTAAAAGGTTTTCGGTTTAAATCTCAATAAAGGCATTGCAATGTCGCTTTTTCTATTATAATCGTCAACACTTAGTTAAATTCTCGTTAAAAAGTGAGGTCGAAAAGGTCTCAATCTTACTTCTACCTAATAAAAAGTGAGGTCGTTGCAATTTATTTATAATCGTAAAATAAAAATTATAAATATTAAATAGACCAAACTAGAACAATAGTTTGATTATTAAAATCAGACTTTTAATTAATGTTTTAAAAAATATTTTAAAGATTATCTCTATATATATTAGATTTATTTTATCTAATAAACAAACTAAATTTAAAAATAGATATTAAAAGACAAACACCTAATTTATTAGAAAATTTAAATATTATTTAATAGTATTTCTATAAATAATAATAATAATACTAATAATTTACTTAAACCTCTTAAAAAGGTCGTAATTTGATTTAAGAGTACAATGGCAATAATGAGGGAAACGAATCATTTAACAGGCACCATACCATTCTTACAGTATTGAGGTTGAGGCCCAGCAAAAGAGCCCATATCACCCATGGTCGATGCTTTTATCGTCACCACTGATCAACCCCTGCTCATTCATTCAATCACTAACCGCCCCATCGCCGTCGAAATCCTAGCGAAACCCATTATAGACTTACTGTTTATATACTTGCGTTCACTGCCCATTAACGGAAATCCAATCCAGAGCCAGTACAAAGCGCCATTAACCTTTCTTGGGTCTTCAATAATTGTTTTCCCGCTGAATTTTCTTCACAAGTCGTCTTGAACATTGGCAAATTGATTGTGACCCATTTCCATGGCCTCTGTTCCTTCAAAACTCTACTCTGGTTTCTCTCTCGTTCCAGCTTTTAAAGCTTACGTGTCTTTATGGCCTGTATGTAGTTTTCATCTTTTTGATCATTTTAAGCTCCGATAATTTGTGGAAATTGCAGATGATGTGAGCCTTGTTGTGGTGTTGGTGGACACAAATCCCTTCTTCTGGGCTACATCCTCGCTCTCTTTTTCTCAATTTCTCTCTCATGTAACCCGTCTAACTTCCACTTTCGTGTCTTTTAGTGGTTGTCATGCTCATGGGTTCGTTGGCCATTGAATTATTTTTGTTGTTGGGTCTTTTTTCCTTTGCAGGTGCTTGCTTTTTTGAATTCCATTTTGTTGCTAAATCAACTGAACCAAGTAGTGGTAATTGCTACTGGGCATAATTCCTGCGATTATGTCTATGATTCATCTTCAGCCAGTCATCATGGTGTGGAGAACAGGACAATGCCCGCCTTGTACTCAGTTCTGTTGCAGAAAATGGAGGACTTTTTGATCAAAGATGAAAAACTTGGAAAACAGGAATCTCCTGGAATGATTGCTTCTTCATTGCTTTCTGGATCATTGTCTTTGGCTCTTTGTTGTATCCTTTTAAAGTTACGAGCTTGTTATGTAATCTTCACTTCACATATTGTGTGATCTGTATTCTTGTAGGAACTGTTCTGTTTACAGAATTCAGAGGGCAATTGGACCATTAAACAAAGGAAAAGGTTTTAGGTTTAAATTTTCTGTACTGTGTAATATCAAGGAGAGTCTTAAAAATGTACCTTATAGGCTGTTCCTGTCTTGACTGTCTAAATAGATATTCAAAGGCTTTTCCGTACGGGACCACTCCATCCCCAGCCTCGGGTCAGTGTTCATACAACTGTTTGATAACATTCTTAGTGCTTGATTAAATGAATGATTGAGATTTTATCAGCTCAAGGCAGATCTCTAGTTTAGCCTCTTGTTTAATTATTTAATTTACCGTCTGAACTTAATGCAAAATCAGCTTGAGTGTGATGAATCCGTGATTGAAGATTAACCTTTTTGGGTTTTGGACGATTGTTATACCGTTGTTCCGCATATTTCTTGAAACCTATCGATCTATTTAGGGTTGTATACAACTTTTAAAAATTGTGTTATGCAAACTTTTTGTACATTTGAATGTATTTGTGAACCCAAAAGCAATGAGTTTGTGTGCCCTTCTTTAGAGTTTGAAAATTTGTTTCTGTGGTTGATCCAGCTGAGGCTCTCAGATACAGAATCCAACAGTCCTGATCTTGCCCAGTATAGACATTCATTGAATGGTTTGCTAACAAGATGTCAGATACTGTAACATTGGTTGAAAAAACAATAGTGCCCTGATTTTTCTATTGAAAATGAATCTTTAAAAACTAAATATGCTTTTGCCAGGAGGATTGTGAGTAATTGATATGTGAATCAGTAGAGCATTGTGCAATAATTAGATATTTGGTTTGAATGGCTGCTTGAGAAAAGTGCACTACAAGTTCTGTGGGAAGTTCTGTTGTTACGTAGGTATATTGCATTTCTTGGATGTCTTATCCATATGTACGTAACATGTGTCATTCCTTTGCATCACATGCAATGTGCAGATATTATGTTTGCAGGGATCATCAGATGGGCCTGAACAGTATGTTTCTATGATCTCTTTTCTCATTGATGTTTTTTTTTCTATGGTCAAATTTTGGCTCTGATGTTGATTTCACTATTTTGGGCACTTTGCAGATATGTAGCGATAATGAATTCAATATTCTCTGCCCAACGGTCTATGGTATTGTGATGCGCCAACTTTTACTAACTTTTATATTCTCTTACAAGTCTGGCTGCGAATAAAGTGTGTAGGTTGTATTAAAGGAATATTAGAGTAGCTGATGATACAGTTTTATTTGCATTGCTTGTCCTATCCTTCAAAATCGTACTCATCTAATTTCAGTATCTTTGTTTCTGTTAGCCACTTCCTCATCATGGTGATCATTGTTAAAAATTTGCTATCTAACTTGTCTTATTTCTCTCCCAAAATTCTTCTTCTGTGTATCTTCCAGTCAGTTAATTTTGGGGCCTTCAGCCGATATAGCATCCAAGTTATATGTTTGAGGCTACAGCTCATCCTAACATCTTCTAACAGCAATGTTATACTGTCCCGAACCTTAACGTCAATATCTGGGATATACTCCCAGCCACTTTTCCATGTCTATAATAATTTGAAATGTCACCTTGATTACAGGTGCCGATAGATTCTTGTTATGTTGGTGCTCATAATTCGGCCTTCTTGCAGCAGGTCGGTCTATGGATGCATATTACTGTGAATAAGTTTGCATTTTCAAATCTATGTTTGTAAGCATTATGCTCCAATTTAATAGCTAATGATTGCTTTTTTAACAGGCTTCTTACATTACTGGCGGTGTTTATGTTAAGCCTCAACATTTGGATGGGCTGTTTCAGTATCTGGTGGTATGTAGACTGCTGTCAGTGTATTGCTGGGGAGTTCTGAAAGGATGCCATTATATGTTACTTTTTTGTTGAGTTTGATCATAATTGCTGAAATTGTCAAGGTTCTGAAATGAGTACTAGTGTTTTTTTTTTTCTACCACTGAATTTCTGCATAAACCTGAACAGGACTTTGTATTGTTATATCATAATGTTTGTATAGTATGTCCTATGGAGTTTTTTAATTAGCCCTATCACTTGACTATTCCTACAACTTTTTTTGCTTTTCTACAACTCGACGTTATGATGTACTGATCTTGTCTAAATGCAGACTGTTTTTGCAACTGATCTACATTGCCGCAGTTCCTTACAACTTCCTAGGCCTGCTGGTGTGGATTTCCGTGCATCGTGAGTCAGCTCTGTCTATTTATAATACTGTTGTTTTCCCCTGCGACACTTTTATCTCTTACACTGCCATTTGGCTGCTGAACCTCATCTTTTATCTCTTACGTAACTAAATGAAAAAAATCTGATGGACACAAAAAGTAAGCATGAAAGATCTAGCATCCCATTTAAGAATTTTGAGGGGCAAAACTTTAATTGGTTTAATTAGTAATTTCAATGGTTGATTTATACACAGCTGAAGTATACCCTTTGGCTGTTTTACCTAATTCCAGATAATTATTACTGTGCCTCGACTTATATTTATATTGTTCTAGTTCTTACAATATTTGTACCTTCTGCAGGTGCTTCTGCCATAAAACCACAATTGATATGGGCTATGTTTGTTCTGTGTGTTTGTCCATTTTCTGTAAGCATCACAAGAAGTGTTCGACTTGTGGGTGAGAACTTCTCACCTTAAGACTTTGAGATTTTAAGCACTACTTGCATGCAGGGGCATTTGATATCTATGCTTAGTTGGGAGGAACTTTTGGCTACCGGTTTGATGTTTTAGTAACAAATAGAATTTACAGAATCAAGTTCTATCAGAATTTTACTCGATTCTGAAGGAATTGACTTGTTAATTTTCCATCCTTGATGAAGGAATCAACTAAATGTTTCTTTTTCTTTTTTGGCATCGTATAGTCTCTTTTTGTGTGCTCTTCACTCATTCAGATGCGTCATGGACTCTTTTTTAAGTGATACTTATTTTGTTTGGATATGATGCAGGTCAGTATTTGGTCAAGCGCAAGCAGATAATTCTGCAGTATCAGATCGTAAGAGAAAGGCTCCAGAAACCTGAGAAGCAAGCAACATGCTGTCCAAGCTGAAGGACCATAATTTTGGGTGACTGATTGTATTAATGGCAACTCTGGCAATATGCCGTCTGCTATGCCACTTCCACTGCACTGTAATTGAAAAATTGGTCGTTGGTCAGAAAGCACCAACTTTGCCATCTTCAGGGATAATGTTGAGGTGTTTGCCTTCTTTCCTTTCCTGTCTTAACTCTTAATTAACATTGTATGTCGCACACGGCGGTTGTTTCCCGGACCCGCTCATTGGATAGCATTTGTGATCCAGCGCAAGGATTCACGTGGTAAAATTTTATTCAAAATTAAAATGTCAAATATATTAATCTATTATATTTATAAGTTATTATTTATATTACCACATGATGCTATTAATGCATGAAATTAATTAATTTTATTTATTGATTATTAATGATATATTACTACATGATAATAAAATAAATCTTTTATTGAAGTCATAATTATTATGTAATATTTTAACAAGACGATAAATTTTTTTATTTTCTATGATTGGTATTTTATAAATAATAAGAAATTAATTTATTAGATTTCACTATTAATAAATAAAATTATAAAATTCTTATCATTTTAGTCTTTTCAGTTCTCATTACTTATATTAAAAACCGCAAATGAAATTTTTTTATATAATGTCAATTCTTTCCTGTTATTTTTATAATAAAATTCATAAATAAGATGCTTAATTTCTCTTTTTATCTATAAATTAATTTCTATTAGTAATTAATAATTATTTGATTGATTTTTGTGTTAATAACTAAACGAATAAAAGTTTATTACTTTATCATGTTTAAGTGTTATTACTTATATGGAATAGTATAATAACAATTAATTTTAATTAATTTTATTAATAATTGATGAATATTATTTAGCATTGTTTTATTAATAGACAAAAACATATTTATATAATAATTTATTAAGATTTCATTTATTATCTAATAATCCTAATATTAAAATAAGTTTTAACATACAAAATTTGATTGATTGATTTTTATTATATCAATTTCTTATGGTGGGCATTTTAAAGATTTAATTTGTAAAAATACAAACAGAAGTTTGAGTACATTATTTTAATTGTAAAAATACAATTAGTGTTAAGTAATTATTATTAATTATAAACTACTAATAAATTCATATTTTATAAAATATAATAAATAATTAAATAAACTTGGATAAATAATAGATAAAATAAGTATCATTAGATAATTATAAATTATATAACATATTAATAATCTTATTTAATAATATGATCAAATTATAATAATAAGATTAATAAAAGGCTTAATTTAGCGATAAAACTTATTAAAAAGACTTACTATAATTTTTTTACAAAATATATTACCACTAAATTATTAAAACCAAGTAAGATGTTGGTATGTTTTACTGTACATTTTATTTGTTATTATTAATAAAAAAATTAATTAATAAAAGTAAAATTACCTTCTTGGAATTTCAAAAGTATACAAATTATGTAAAAAACTTAGAGATTTTGGAATTCCATATTTACATCGAGTTCTTAGGTTAAGATCTTTAGGATTAGTATCAGGCACCTAATGTAATATTAAAAAAAAAAGATAAGTCATTTTCATCATGTCAGTGGCGGTGGTCGGTGACCTCTGTCATTGCCCATGCCATGTCAGCCACCTCCAGACCGCCACGTTCTCTCAGTCGGCCGCTGTTACATACTTTGGAGCTTTATTTACGAATTTGGCCCCTTATAAAGACTAGCAATAGTTCCTCAGTCCATAATAATTGTTGTTCGTAATTAGACGTCACGTGCGCATGGAGAAAGTCACGTGGCCAGCCTCTTGACTCCGTGAAGTGTAGAGTGGTGGTGGTCACACGCACTATTTCAGTTTTCCCTCATTTAGGTCGGTAAGGGTTTTAGCTGCTCGCCCAAATCATGGCGGAGGACGCGACGACGACCGTCGTTAAAAAGGAACCTACGAACGAAGATGTGCCGGGAATAGAGTCACAGATTAAGGACGCCATGCGCACTCGCGTTGACCACTTCAAAGAACAAGCAGAGTACTCTTCCCCCCTCTCGACATATATATATATATATATATATGTACACACACACACACACACGCAACACACACAATTGATAATTGTTCAAGTTTGGTTTACTTTTATTTGCCTTTGAAGAATGTTAAGAATTGTATGATGATAACAACGCAGTTCTTTGACGTTTGAGGGGGTTAGAAGGCTGATAGAGAAGGATTTGGGATTGGAGCAGTATGCTTTGGATGTGCACAAGAGATTTATCAAGCAATTCCTTTTTGAGGTATGCATATGAAGAGCGTGCTTGATGTGCATAACTTGTAGTCTTTTACTATAAATACTTTTGAATTGACACACATTTTAGACACTGTCACATCTTATGTTCTTTTAAATCTTCCGAGGTCTAACAATTAGAACTTCGTAGTCTAATGTAAGTGAGCTGTGACTTGTATTCAGACAATCTAGGGCATTACTTTCTTGCTACTTGTTACTGTAGCATCTTTGGTCCACTGTGTTATGGCTGCTGTGGATCTTGTTGATATAACTTAAATGTTTTTTTTTTTTTTGCTCAGTTCATGTCTGATAAAGTGCGTCCAAACTGCTTAGATGGTGCTGGTGGTGTCAATGGCTCCAAGGATTCTGGGGAAGCTGAAGAGAAGCAAGTCCGTTCAGTTAAAGAAAACCTAGCTGAATCACCTGAAGGTGTTGAATCAAATAACAACATAAAGGATACCTGCTCTGAAAATGAGGAGAAAATGGAAGACTCTCCTGTTATGGGTCTTTTGACAGGAGTAAGAGCAAGTAAACCTAAAATTGAGGAAACTCAATCTAATCAGAACAAAGAAGTACTGAGTGAGAGCAGCATAAAGAAGGCCCTGTTGAAAAGGGCATCTTATATTAAAGCTAATTCTGAGTATGCCACTATTTCTTTTGGCTTGACTGTTAGTCCCTGTAACTATTTTACAACTCTTATCCTTTTGTCCTCGTGTATTCGTTTTCCAGCACTCGTCATTCATTTTCATGTGTTAGCAAGTTGTGCTACCTTCAATTTTATCCACTTGATTGCTTTCAGAAAAATATCTTTATTAGCACTTCGCCGACTTCTGGAGGATGATCTTAAGCTTGAAAAGTATGCACTCGATCCCTACAAGAAGTTCATTATGAAGGAATTAGATGAGGTGAATGCTATTAATTGTTTAACAGCTGTTTTTCGAAGTATGGAACATGACATATCTTTTTGAATTCCTTAGGTGCTCAAATCTCCCAAAGCTTCTGAAGTTAAGAAAACAACTTCAAAGAAAGTTTCTCATGCCAAAGCACCTAAAAAGGTACATAGAGACACTAGTTCAGATTCTTTAGATGAGGAGAGTGATCATGATATTGAAGATGAGATAAAACCAAAGAGGAAACCTGGTGCAACGCAAAAGACATCAAACTCTGATGCGTCTAAGAAACGGAAAAAACCTGAAAAGGAAACTGCTAAGAAACGGATAAAGCCGGCTGAAACAAGAGCTGAAGAAAATAATGGTGCAGAAGACAGTGGAAATACCTCAGAAGATAGTCATTCTCCATTGTCAGCAGAAAAACCAGCCAAGGTCTAAAACCTCAATCCTTTCCTAGCCCCAATCTCATTGCCCAAATTCTGTCTGGTACAACAACTTAACTTTTTAATCTTGTTTCAGAAAAAGGAACCTTCTACTCCAGCTTATGGAAAACTTGTGGAGCATCTAAAATCGGTTAT
This sequence comes from Erythroxylum cataractarum, assembly GCA_024703695.1. NCBI lineage: Eukaryota > Viridiplantae > Streptophyta > Magnoliopsida > Malpighiales > Erythroxylaceae > Erythroxylum > Erythroxylum cataractarum. The sequence goes on along the minus strand of JANJEY010000002.1, from coordinate 11,495,870 downwards.
CAAATCCTGTGGAATGAGGTTTCTCTCTGACTTGATGTTCACAAGCTATCTTTTTCCCCCCTCCTAGCTGGATATATTGACATTATCTCTTGTGTAGTGTCCCTCCTGCAATTTACAAAAAAGTCAAGCAGGTTCCTGAGAGCAAACGTGAAGCCCAGCTAATAAAGGAACTTGAAGATATACTTTCTAAAGAAGGATTGTCATCAAACCCTTCAGAAAAAGGTTATTTTCCTGTTAAACATCTAACTCTATCTTGCAAATCATGAGTTCTAATTGGTGTGGAAATGGACTGGGCTGGATCTGACCTCCATAAGGCCCGGGCCTGCCTGGAATCCCTTCCAGGTTTTTTTCAGGCTTCTAGCCAAAAATTACCAGGTTTGGGCTGAGGCCGGGCCCTTTTTCACCTCTAACTAGGATGTTATTTGAGGGTTTGATTGGTTTGTGCCAAAGCTTCTCGAAAGCGAGCATTTACTTAAATGTTGTGCCCTATTTTATAAGCAACTCATTCATGACCTGTAATTTTTTCTTATAGCATTATATCTGAAAGAGCAAATGTTTTGTTATAAATTGTTGTCCCACTTTCCAAAAGGAAAAACAAAAAGATGTTTTACCATCTTTATTTGGCAGTTTTAACATATTATGATCAGCATGATGTGGCAGCTGATCATCATGTAGCAGACACCAATGTAGTTGCTGCTTATGATAATGCCAATGTTTGTGTTGCTGTCTCAGCTCTGGAAGCCACCAGAAGTGTTCTTCAACTAACTATTACAAGTTAATATTAGGAGTTAGTTGCTACTTAGATGGTTAGAGAGTAGAGGTACTTAACTTTTAGTTATAAAAGCTGCCTTATTTAGTTGTCTTCAACTGCCCTTTTAGAAGATGCTAACTTTCTTCCTATGAAGAGTTAATGAGAGAGTTTCTCTTCTTGTTACCTGTTTCTGTCATTGAATGAGGGGGACACGAATTTGTGGATGAACGCTCATTTATCTCCCCCTTTGAGAAGCTGGCTGCATCCTCACACGGTTGCATTAGGCATCTTGGTATTGGATAGGCATAAATCTGTATCCTATAGAGATGTTATTTCTGTCAGGGTCAAATGTCTTCCTCGGAGAGGTTGGAAATTCGGTAATACTCTGTGCTTCTGTTTCCCGTGGGAAATATAACCATCTTGGCAGAGATTCTGCTTCTTGTGTATCAAGTTTTGGGGTTATTGGTTATGTAAATGAAATTAAGGGGAGTAAGACAAATATAACTTTTATGAGGGTTTTAATGTGAGTTTACAGAGGGATTCTAGGATTTATGTTTATATTGCCTTTATCTCTGAGTGTGGAGATCATCAGCCTTTATCTGCTTATGTGTGAGAAAATGGTTGTTGACAACTCTTTGATCCTGCACTTCAGAAATCAAGGAAGTCAGAAAAAGAAAGGAAAGGGCAAAAGAACTGGAGGGCATTGACATGAGCAATATTGTGTCAAGTTCTCGAAGACGGTCTACAGCCAGTTATGCACCACCTCCAAAACCTAAAATCCAGGTTGAAAGTGATGGTGATGAAACTGGTGATGATGTTGACGACGATGACAACGATGATGACGATGAGGATGAGGATGGTGACAGCAATGAAGATGATGATGGAGATAATGATGGTGATGTTGATGGCCAAAGTGAAGAGTTAGATGAGGGTAAGTTATTATGAAGTTGTTGAATTGGATCTTGGCTCAAGTATGTGTGCTTAATGGTGCTTTTTCCTATTTTAACTCTTCAATCTCGTTTCTTTTATATTCAGATAATGACGACGACAGTGAATAGATCCTGGAGAAGCTGGCTCGGAGGATAACTAATAGTAGAATCATCCGGTAGTGCACGATTGTATTACGAGCACATGTTTAAAACTACAGTGATTATCGATTGATTATATTATTGCTGAGTGTAGGAACTAGGAACAGGTATCCGTGATTAGAGTAGAGTCATTTGCAGGCTTGCAACATTGCGTTCTAGGTTTAGCTTAGCTGGTTTTGTTATTCTTAAAGGGGTATTCAAGCTGAAAAGATGAGCTTCATGAACTTGTAAGACGAGTCTTATTTTCGGTGTGGAGTCTGGTCACAATCGCCAAGAACGTAAGTTATAGAATGTAGAACGTGTGTTATATATGAAAAATTTCTACCTTCTTTATTGTTTTCAGCTGAAACCTAAGATATATACCTATACTTCAATCATATCATTGATAAAGTGAAATTTAGATGCCGCTCAACTATCTCTAATGACAATGGCATCACGTATTAACGCAGTTCTTATCCAGATCAGTAGTTGACCAAAGCACGAGCAACAAATTGCACTCTCATGAGCACGAAAACCTTGTGAACCTTGCTTCTTGTCTCTGTATTTGAACTGGTGAATGTTCTAGTCTGATTCCATCCGTCAATAACATTTAGCCTCTTGGACAAATAGGAACAGTGGTGACCTATCACAAAATAAAGAAAAGGGAGAGTGGTGTCTTGGAGTTTATATGTTGATATATATAGTGGCGTTATATTAATGTATCTGGAACAATTTGTACGGACGTTTGTTGACCAAGTTCAGGTTACATGCCTAGTCTCGTCATATTGAGTACTTAGTTTTACGCATTAGCAAATAATTGGTTTTCTTCCAAATTTTATGCTCCCATTTGAAGTACTCCTTGAAATCCAATGAAACTTTTTTTTTACATGAAAAGAAAATAAAACCTGATAAAAATTATATTACTAGTTGTAGAAAACAAATCCCCACATATTTCCTAAGAAGATTGAAAGGCACCCTGTGGGTGTATTTTTCAAAGTGCTCCTTAGCTCAAACTGTGTTGTAAAATTGACAAGCCAGTTTGTACACTAATTGTCCCCCTGTAAATTTGTCGCATACCCAATTTCGAATAAATAGCTCATTGTTGCCTAAGACGAGGAGTTAGCTCATTAATGCCTAAGACGAGGAGTTCAAGTGACCTGTGTATCTAACACAACAGAGGAAACAGATGAATCCGAATCCCCGGGAATCCGGTTTCAGTTTCAGCCTTAACAGTATGCTGACAAACCTCAAATAAAGAAAAAGAAAAGTTTCAAGACTTGCAGCCACTACACTCAAAATTGCACCATACACAATTGAAAGCTGACGACTTGCAAAACAAATACATTGCTTGAAGCAATGGCCCTATGATTAAGAGACAAAAGTATCAGGAATTATAAGAAATTAAGAACCTCACGAAAGCACAATAGAATTGCCCACCAACGATTTCGCCAACAAATACAATAACTTGGAGTGGTAAAGTATGTTGGGGGTATAAACGTAAAAGAGTCGACCATAGCTTCTGATGTAACCATTAAGATTGGGGCCAATACATCATTAGTCTCTAATTAACTCCATCTTTATATATATATACATATATTAAAATTTAAAAATATTTAATTTTTTAAAATTTTGGAGAGCCCAGTACGGCATTGGCCCATCTATCTTCCTCCCCGCCTCCGACACCGTTTACCTCTCTTGGTCTTTGGAATTTCTATCCCTCCCTTTCTCTCTATCACACGCACAAACACTCTCTCTTTGTAGAAGACTTAGAGAGTGGTAGTTACTAGTTAGAAAGGGTAAGGCAACAAACATAATATTTGTGACATTATTATTCAGTATCTTACTATTTTATGCACCGACATACGAATTGAATCAGACACTTGGTTCTTTGATGTAGTTGAACATGCAAAAACAGGAAAGGATGACTGGAAAGAACTTGAAATAATTTCCACGAGTTGGAGTCTCCATTTAACGAGAAACCGACTAACATAGAAATTACTCCTGGAATTGCCTTTAATTTTAATTGCACGAGAGATGGAATTTGGTGGGAATCCGATTCTGTGATTCTGAGACTCAAATCCTGATACCTGCTTAAAAGTCTCATTCTCTGAGAGCAGAAATAGCCTGCTGATACAACCCCACTAATAATATGGGATTGGCATGAGATTCAGATTCTTCTAAACGGTTAGGCATGGGATGTGAAGCAAAATTCTCTTAGAATAACACGCAATACACGCTTGCATATTCACGACCCTCACGGATTCTTTCCTTTCCCACACAACTTACGCAAAGGAGAATTATAGACAAGATGAGTTGGTTCACTAAATAAAAGACTCAAAATTTACTTTAAAGAAAGTGAAACACGTTTTGATGCAATCTCACTTGAAGACACACAGAGAGACAGAGGTATACAGAAAGATTTTTAGGTAAATTAATATGTTTATGGCTCTAAATTCTTGACTTTGAATTCAGCTTCTTATCATCTTTCTTTCAAGCCCTCTTATGACAGGGGTTGATTCTTGGTTGAAGCATTCACGTCATGTACTCCATAGCTGCCGTTTCCGTAATTAGTTGTTGATTTAGTAGTGTCTGTGATTGGCAATTCCTGGAGACCACATTTTTCATCCGCCAATTCTGCCTTAGCTGAGTTCAGAGGGTCCTTGCTTTTACCCCATACCACAGTATAGAGGCCAAAAACTATGATAATTGCTCCAATTATACTGCATTGTGTTTCACACAACAGAAACATGAGGTTATTCAAAGTCCCAACAGCTTATAGATTACTGTAGAATCGAACTTAATAGTTGTTCTCTTCATTGAAAAACAAATGTTTGGCCATTTAGACTAATCGGAACAAAAATGTAAATGAGATTTAAGTACCTCCCGAGATGGGGTTGCTCAGCTAGAATGATGGCTCCAAGAGCTGCAGTGATGATCATGCATAAAGGGCTAAAAGCTGTAACGAACACAGGCCCTCGTTCCTTAATCACCACACCTTGCACATAGTACGCTACTCCAGAGCAAACAATTCCCTGAAATCGCACAGTAAATGCATAGAAAACGCTCATTTTTGCTCAATACATGACTTGATTGTGCTTTAAAGATGACCAGCTACTGATAAATATTACTTACAGAGTAAGCAGCAGCAAGAAGTCTAGAGTCGAAGCCAATCTTCCAAGCACTCATGTCACGCTCCATCACAAGTGCCACTGCTGAATTTTCCACCAACCCCATCAAGCACACCAAAGCTGTGAGAGAGAGCTCTGACGGGTATATCTTCAAAGTCTTTGTCTGGAAAAGAAGAACAGAATCTTCACATGTAAGTGAGATTATAAGTAAACTAAAATAGTCAGGGTAAAGAAAGAGCTAATTTGCTTAGCCACCTGTAGTATAAAGAAACCTGCCCAGCTACAGATACCACCAAGGAGTAACAAAGTCCCAATGGCCCAATGTTGTTCGGCGGGTGCACCGGTGGTTCCATGGTGGATTGCAGCGTGTGATTTTATGAAATTGATGATTGGACCTTTATACAAAGTCATTACCATGGCTCCTAACATGGTGATCACCGTTCCAACAACCTTTGCCACACTATGCATCTTCTTGAAGTTCACTGTCTCCAGCCTACAATAACATCATGATGACCATTAACGCATGATCATACTACGTAGAGGAAACAATAGCAACTAACTTCTCTGTTTTTCGTGAGTTTATATTGATATAATTAATAATCTGAATAAATATTCCACCTGAAGATAATTGCCATTATAAAGGTTATGGCTGGGAGAATATTGACGGTAGCAGATGTAAATGTTGCTGATGTGTAATTCATGCCCACGTAGTAGAAGTTTTGATCAATCACTGGCCTGTTTCAATTTCCAACATTTGAATATGGTTAAATTAACATTATGATTTTGATATATCCGCTTGCTTCACAGGTTGCAGACTCTGTGCTTTTCGAGAAATAAATTATAACATCCAATCTCAGGTAATACTTTATTATGCTGCAACAAATATAATATTTCATATCATCAGTGAAAAGATCCTCTTTTTGTCGATAAATCAATAAAAAGTTTTCGATTCTTATTTTTGTGAAATGAGTTAAACCCAGTTTAGGAAAACCTGAAAAAGTAATACACTTTGGAAAAGAAGAGAACAGAAGTGTTATTTGGATAGTTCACGGGTGAAACTCTGAATATGCATGTGTTCAAGTAGGCATGGAGGAGGAGAGGTCTTAAAGATCATTACTCAAGAAAGGCAAGCACCAATATCCTCAGGAAGATTGGCAGAGTCAACTTTGGCCTCGTTTTCCTGTCAACGAGAAACAGAGAAGAAAAGGGCAATGAGGAATATTATTATTTTACCATCATTACAAAGAGAGAAGAGATCATGCATGGCGTATAACAAAAGTCAATAAGAGGAATGTGTTTCCATGTATAAATATATATACATATATATAGCAAATGGTTGTGCATTCTTTAGAGACCTTTCAAGAACAAGAGCAAAGGGTGCGATGATAAGCGTCGCAGCCACATGCCGGTACACTGAAAGGACATAGTGACTCATCCCATGCTTGAAGGAAACCATAGTAACGATGTACATTCCTGCATAGCCAAATTGAAGGGAGATAATAGCCACGTAGGGTTTGATTGTCTTTAGACTTAGGCACAACCTCTCACATGGACTTCTGTTTTCTCCCATCTCTCTCTCTCTCTCTCTCTTTCTCACAAGTTTTCTGTGGTGTGGCTTGCCAAGGCTAAAATGAGTAAACCCCTTCTTATAGACAAGAAAAGTGAAGATTAATCTCTGTAGAATTCATGCACTTACTGTCACTCCATTTTCAAGATTCCTCTATCCATTAACCTGAATAAACCCCTATACAAAGCCTGTCACCTTGGTGTGACGTAGAATCTAAACATTAAAATAAGAGAGTTAGTCAGCTAGAAAGATAGACATATATGGAGAAGTGTTCCTGTGCATTTCTCAGATAGTTATGCTCTCCTTTTTCATTTTTCTTCATTTGTTTACTTTCTAAGAATTTGACTCATTGACCACCAAATGAGATTAAGGGTTAGTGCTCCAAGATGATGCATGCAAAGCTCGTTGTGGTGTTAGCACCAAAAAGAAAAAAAGAAAAAGAGTTTTTTTTTTAATAAAATTAAATAATTAGTGTATGTGACGAATTGAGTGGTTTGAGTTGGTGGATAAAATTCAATTCCCTAAAGGGGGATTGATTGAGCTTAATATTAGTAAGCTTAGTGGAGAACACATCAATAAGAGCATTGTTTAAGTTGTCGTTTTCTAGTTTTTGTGCACTTAAGCGTGTATTAAACATACTCTTAGAAATATACTCCAATTTTCATATATTTGAAATAATTTATTTAAAATTAAAATTAAACAAGTGATCAATGACGAGATATAATTAACAGAATAAATTCTTCAAGCTAAAGTTTAAAAAACGCGAACTCAAAACTTCAAATTCTATCAAGTTGTATGCAGTTTAAGACAACACATTCAATACACACGATACGTCTCTGCCACTATGCTTACAAGTAGTAATAGAAGTTCAAGGTAAATTCTTTGCCTATACACTACGTATATACCTTGATGAGTATTATATACAAAGATATGATTGTTTTGTTAAACAATCTCTAGTTCAGGCATAGATTGCGACTTGCTTAGTTGCCTGTGATGCGGAAATAAGAAACCTAATCGTTGTCGTTAATATGGTTTCCTATACTCTTTTGATGATCATTATCTATGTAGCTTAGGTGGTGGAAGCTGACATTATCCTTATTCCCGTTCTGATGCATTACCCTAAAGTTTCTTACTTTCTTATGTGTATATGATGCCTCACAGTTTTTATTCCAATGAAATGCCAAGTGATTAAGGCAGATATGTTCACTTTGTTCTTTCTAATTTCCATGCTGTGTTAGATGCTCTTTTCATTCTTTTCTCTATGCTTTTAGTGCATGTAACATGACGCCACTTGCTACTTAATTTCATTCTCAAAGGATTACGTAGAATATATATAAGCTCTAATTTTGGAAAAGTATTTGTAATAAAAATAAAAATTTTCAGATACGATCAAATAGAAGAGCTAGTAATTAGTGTCAATACATGAAACTAACTGAACTCTACAATTAATTTCAAGCGTTAACAGAAAGAGATAAATTGAACGGACGAACACTCTTCTCATCTATAATGTCTTATGACAAAGAACAAAAGCGATATAATGGACTTAGCAATGATGATATTTCATTAGAGCTCTGGCAATAAGCGTAGAGTAAGAATTGGAGAAAGGATATCGAGAGTCCATAACACCATGTGTTTAGATAGTGAGGGAGCACAAAAACACCTGGGTAGATAATGTCCAAGGAATTAAAGTTGGTGCTTTCGTATTTGGATTCCAACAAGAGAATAGGCAGGTGGGTGGAATCCCACCTTTCAAATGAGAAGCTAGCCTTGTAAAGATGTATGCCAAAATGCTCACTAAATTTCAATAGGTTTATGTAACTTTTTTTCCCCCCCTCTCATTCAATAGTTAAGATTGGCATTGCTGAAAGTTGTGGCTATAAACATTAGTTCCAGAAGAAACTAAGCAAAAGCAAATTGTGAATGGCATCAGTTGGCCTTTTTATTGACAGATCCATTGAATTTTATATAATATAGTGTTAAGGAGGTGGTCCAAATACTAAAAATTACGTCCAACACACTTTCTATAATTAAAATTTTCTAATATATATATATTAACATTCCCATTCACATCCAAGATCGTGATTATCATTAAGCTTATCTCTGTTCAATGTCGATTTGGTCGACCAAAATGAAAACAAATCACATTATTCGCAGAATCCCTTTTTCTTGCCAACCTTATACTTTCGATCTACAGTTAGATATTTCCTATTTTGGAATAACATTGCCCAATAGTTTGATAAATATGATTAGACTATAGCTAAAGTGTTATATATAAATATTCCTCAACTAATCAAACTCCAAGAATATTATATCCTTCTGTCAGACAATAAGATTATAATGGAGAACGATGTAAGTCACGTCGCAATTTGTTACGTTTAAATTTGGAATTTAAGGGTCTATTAAGACGTAGCATGGTGGTCGAATAATTTAAGATAGTGGTTGCCACACAAATCATGCCATCCTCTATCAACCCCTGACGTTAATGTTATATTATTCATTCAAATCGTCGACCAAAGTTCATGACTTCTGAATATAATCCACATTCACCATGTTTAAGAATTTTCCATAATTTTATTCTCTTCTCCACTTTATTTCTTATGAAGAAAAATGATATTTTAAATAAAATTATTGCAAATTAAAATAACATTCAATTTAAAAACTACGTAATTCTCGGCATTGGTGATTTTCAAACGTAAAGCATTAATAAGTTTGGTGAAGTTCTCATATTGAGATGACAAAAACAGAAGAACTTGTCTAGTGGACATGGCGACAGATTCTCAACGTGTACTTTTGATGGTGGCTTTCATTTCCATATAGCTAGTCTGATAATAGTCATGTCTAGTCAACAATGACGTTTTGAGAATTGTTGGGTTTAATCAATCTATTATGTGTTCAAGCTCATATATACTCAACAAGTGATAATAGCTGTGATCATGCACAGAAGGTTGAAGCTGCAACAAATACAGGTAGTCTAATCTTCATAACCGGACCTTGAACTTAAGATGTGATTTTTGAGCTGATAATTCGAGATATCTGTTGAAATAAAGATCGCGGAACGGGTAATTTTATGTACAAGCTAACCTACTGAATTAATAAGGACCAGAAGCCTAGGGTCAAAAAGTGCTATGGCCTATCTCCGGACCTTGCCGGCTGAGCATATTAATGATGAAAGCCACAGCTCCGACGAATGTTTCTTTACTGTTACGGACTATATTTATAAGATTGTTCATCGTATATCATCAGAATAAATTTCATATATGATTCCGAGCATATAAGAATTACCAACGTAATGGTGTTCAATTCAAAGCATTCATTATGACAGAAAAGCGTATACGGCGGATGTGTTGCATTCGCAAGTAAATGAAGCCTTGGTCTAGGATTGGCGTTCTTTATGTTACACAGAATCATTAATCAGGCACGTAAGTCAAGTCTTTACGTACTCTAGACATCCGAGCGCCATTGTTTGTAATTGTAGGGATACTGAGAATGTCATCTTTGGCCTTACTTTCCTGCATAACAAACAATTTAAAGAACATAGATGTTATCCGCTTGTGGGCACTAGCTAGTTAGTAGTGTTATGATTGATTACCATGTCTGTCTATTCCTTCTTCCACTTTTGAACGCACACTTGCGGAAATGAAGAACAAAGGCTAAAGTTAAAGTAAAACTAGAATACAGTAACGTACACATACTAAAATTGCAGTACAAAATCAGCACATACGGTTGAGTTCAGAGACGAATTGCAACCACATCATTAGGATGAAATGGTTTTAATTCATTCAACGCTGCACTTAATCTTACACTATCATAATCAGATGCTAATTCATCATCGTCTCCAATCTCTCTAAAGTCTAAACAACCAAAAGACGGCCTTAATTAGTATAGCCATAGCAGAGGAAAGCAAGATAAATCTCTCACTTTCAGACATGAACCTACATAGCTTAAATTTTTCTGAAAGTTGGATCAATACCCATCTGTACTTTTCGACTGCTGATTAAGTGCAAGTGACCGGCGAATGGAATCATACGAGGATTTCAATTTATTGTATTCTACTATTCTCAACAACCGCGTGCTGTTGGCTGGTCTTCAAAAAGTATCCGCAATCTGAATGGTACGTGTGGTCTTTGGATACACATTATTATCTTAGTTCGTTTTAGGGGGGGCCAGATCTTCTGGCCCTTTCCCTGATCCTATTCTGGCTCCCTCTTATCTGAACCATCCACTTAAGTGGGACTCATTTGAATAAATGATTTAGATAAAAGGGGGTCAGAATAGGGCCAGGAGAAGGGAGACAGAGGATCCCCTTCCCGTTTCAGGGCCATAGCACATTGTTTTCTTTTTTCCTTAATTTTGAAAAAAACTATTTTACTTATTAAACATGGTATATTCTTTTCCATCTTGCAAACAAAAAATTTATTACAGTATTATATTTGATTATCTATAATAATGTTTTTCATTCAGTCTAGTAGGCAGTTTGTCTTTAAGATATTTTTCTTCCTAATACGAATAGGATATGATTCATTATCCATTCCTACCCAACTCTATTCTATACATAAACATAACTTGTGGAATCCACTTGACTTCAAATTGATGATTATATATATATTCACATCATAGTATTCTCTCTTATTCTGCTTCTACTTTTCGTATTCGGAGCTGTAGTTAACACTTTGTTGACACGACAAGGCTAGTGCTGGAGCTTATATGCATACAACCATAATCTAATCTAATCTAATCTAATCTAAGGTTATAAATTCTTAATTACAGTTCCTCTAAAATCCAGAGTGATAATAGAAAGTGGCTGCTGAGATCAGAAGATTGAATTAGTGGCTATAAGTCAGGACTGCACTTCCGTTTGCTGGTCAGAGTGCATAGAAATGCATATACAAAAGCAAGCTGCCCACGTTGCTCAAACCATTATTTCCGTCTGAAACTGTGTCAAAGAGAAAACTAACAGATTGTAACCACCGTTATAAGCAATAATTGCCATTATGTTTACATCAACTAGAAAGAACATATCCCACGTATTGGGATTCTTTAATTATGTTGTTCGTTGTGATGACGTTGCACATATTTATAGAAATTACAAATTTTCAATTTAATTTTTATGAGTAATCTTTGGTCTTTAATTACATATCTAAGTAAGATTATTTTGTAAATAATTATATGATATAATATTTAATTTTAAATTATATATATAATGCTTATGAATAAAACTTTAAAGGAAGGTGGTAAGAAGACCCCTCTCGATAGGTGTAGATCCATATTTTAAAGTTTTGACAAAGACGCATGCAGTCTCCCTATATACGAATTAAATAGACAACATTAACTTTTGAGTCATATCTTCACTAATTATCATCAATATTTCTGATCAATTATATTTGTTTTTTGGACTATTTGTGTCTTGTGCAATACCAATGTTTCTAACAATAGTTGTTTCCCATTCAGCTTGCATGACACAGACTCCATAAAGAAATTGCTAGCGAATTGAAAGGCACTATTGGAGGACAAGAGAAGAGAAATAATGGCCAGTCCCGGTATCAGCCATGCTAGATGATGATGAAGAAATAGTTACTTGGAAAAAAGTAGTGAAACGTAAAAACGTTCAAGACTCTCATTGTTAGAGATTATTCAATACAAAAAATTTAAATTGCTGGATGAAGCAAAGGAAATGGTCGATACATAAAAGTGTATTAGGGTTGAGACATGCCAATCATATAACACTGAAAAACTTTTGAGTTGAATGCAACATTGTTCCTATCCTAATGAAAGTAAGGATGATTAGAAGTCACTTCACTGAGCTGCTGGCTATAAATTAAACGTGAACACTACTGGAAGTCGATATCAAGCTGGAGTTGAATTAACGTAACTGTTTAAAACTGAATGTAGTATTGCAGACGAAAACAGATAAAGAAAGCAAAGGTTAATTTGCAAGGTCATCACCTTCTTTCCTAATGACGGGACAAGAAGAGACTAATTGCTAACGAAATAGGATTTTAGATCCTCTATTAATGTTCAAAACGACGTCGTTTTGATCTTGCGTCTAATGTTCGACTTAGCTGAATAAGTCAAGATTAGTCTATATATAATCTAAAAAGTGAGGAGTCCGGCGGATCATATTTTAATTAGAAAAACGAACACGCATTTGGGTATCCAGTTGGATGGGAGTAACAAAGTACTCACAATGTATATATGTATATCTTATACTTGTTAATCTTG